>NQII01008651.1:8103-36383 GCA_002778355.1 Clitarchus hookeri | reverse complement strand
CCATCACTCCTTATCACTCCCCATCACTCCCCATCCCCCTCGTGGATGAAATGTCTGCAGCTGTTGTTCATGCCACACCCGCTAAACAGTCATGTGGTCAACATGCAATTGCTGTGCAACCCGCCGTGAGCTTCTTGATGGATTGTTCTCGACCTGTTCCAAAACCTCCTCGAACTCGGGTGTGCGCATTGTGCACTGGCGGCCAGCGTCGGGTCTGTGCACCTAAAAACGAATATTGCTAAATTGATTCTGTGCAGTAAAAAGCATGGTATTAACCCATGATCACGAAAACCCATGCTGATGAACTTATCTGCAATGTACGAGTTTCACGCAAGCGACGATCAATCGCAACAAACGTACGATGGTTTGGCACACGCCGTCCAGGATATAGGTCGATATTAAGTCTTGTAGTAGCTCTTGAATTGCCATTGCATTAACCACAAGCCAGGTGTATGTTAGTTAGTCCAGCCCATGTATACTGTTCCATCGCTCCGCTCTAAACGAACGACAAAATACTGCGTGGTGTCAGCACAGACATTGCACTCTGACGTCATAGCGTGTTTAACTGGGTTTGTAATAATGATGGTTATTTAACAAAAAAAACGTTTGTGGTATCTATTATGCCTCGAAGTTTCACACACACAGCTCTCACAATGTATTAGAGCAGCGATGTCCAACCTGCAGCCCGTAGTTTCATGTCACAACAGCCCGCGGGCTAGTTTGTGAAATAAAACAATATTCCACGTATCCTTTCGATATACATTATGGAATTTTCGTTATATAAAATATTTAATATGGCAAAATATTACGTTGTATTGGTTTAAAAAAAACTGAATCATGTGTATTATTTTTTGTTTGTGTGTTTGAGAATTTTGAAATTTTTACGCACGTGCGGCTTTGGGACAAGTCCGCAATAAGGGTGGCGACCCTTTACATAAATATGTGAAGACATCGCTGCCTTAGATTGCTTCATCAAAATTACTTACATATAATGTGCACAGGTCAATGGTCTTATTAACGTAGTTTTATTATGTGTTTGGTTTGTGGTGTCTGGTGAGTCCTCCTGTATTAATTGGATAACTGCATGTATTGTTTGGCGTTAAGCCATTTTGTCGGGACGTACGCTTTAAAATTCGGGAATACACGTCCCAGTTTTCGCTTCTATTCTACCACAGAATGAATATCTAAGAAAACTGAAGCTAAATAGCTGCGTGGACTTACGCCGCAAGTGTTTCCGTAATGGTGACATGGCGGAACGTAATTCGCCACTCAGCACCTGTCAACAAGTGCCTGCGAAGCTGCCTGACGGCAGCCCAGCCGATGCGGTATTTTACGTGGCATTCAGTCGTACACAAGGCCAGTTTGCAGAGCCTCCCACAGGCGGTAAAGCCACTGACTACCATGATTAGGAGGATTGTCACGCAATTTCGTTTGCGTACGCTTAGCTATTTGGTTATTCGTCTGTATTCTGTAGACAGGCAGAAGTGAGCGACACGCCAGTCGGCGTTTACTGCGGAGTTGCGGGATGTAGTTGGGCAGGCTACGAGGCTGCACAAGCCATTTTGCATCATCCCTGAAGCACTTCCCCCTCACAATGAGGGAGGTACAAGCCATGCTGGAGACTCTTGTCCTCTCATTGGATTATCATGAGAATCAGTCCAGGTTAAGGGCGGCTAGGTCAACCTGCTAGGCTGTCCTTCAGAACTTCTCAGTTCGGTTGACCCAGAAAGCCTAATGCCATTACCGTTTACCCCTCCACCGCCCTGCAGGGGGTGGTAGTAGATGGTAGTAGTATGCATGTTACCAGCAAAATTATTATTCATTGATTATTGCTGCTACCTATCTTGAAAAAAGGTCTTAAGAGTATTTCCAACGTTATAAAAAAAAAATTTTTATAGCTCTTAGTAATGTTAACTAAAAATAATGCTCGAGTTATGATTTGCATTTACAATTCACTTTTTTCCATTGCATATCAATTAATGAACTTCTGTTATCCTGTACACTCTATCTTTGGAAGAAACACAGAGTTGCGTGAGTTCTGATCATTTTCAATTCTACTAAATCTTTGATGTGTAAACGAGTACTGAATTGTGTTGCAGAGTATGAAAATGCTCTTATCAGTGCTGGCATCTGACATATACATACTGTTCCAAATACATTTTCCAGCTTCTCGTAAACCAGTCAGTTTTTAGTATGACACTGGGCTTTATCTCTGACTACACTGCCAGTTTGTCTGAGCCCAACGAAAAAAAAAAAAAATGAATATTGTAACATGTTATGGGCGAAAATGTGTCTCAAGGTAACTTTTTAGAATAACAACTTTGAATAGTCGTAAATTTGTGAAATGAAACCAGTTATATGATCAGATCTTCAATAGAAAAATATTGTTTTTGTAAAGGTAAAACTATTGGATGTATTGTAAAGTTTATGAGATTAATTTGTGGTGATAAGTGTAGTTTTACTAAGAAGCCAGCTGGATGTGCGAATCTTTTTCACTAAATATACGTCTATGGCTACATTGTAGCCCACTAAATCTCATAAAGGGGGGTGGGGGGCTGATCTTTACTTACCCACACGCTGTAAGAAAATATATGGATTTGGGGGGGGGGGTTGAAACCCTTGAATCCTCTTTTGACTAATCAAAAGAACCTGCTATGCGGCTGGCTGGCACATTACTTTAACTCCATCAGCTGCTTGTGCTCTCTGCCTAGACTTCTACTGATCCTCAGAACAACCATGTCATTGCCACATTAATGAAAATTAAAATTGGCGTGGAAACACAAACAGGGTTGAAGAAAATAGATGAACCAAATTAATTTGTTAATTATGGTGGTTACTAATATCTGAGAAAACATACAATGGCATGCTGGATGAATTTAAAAATATCAAAATATGAGAGTTCAAAGGAGAAATGTGGTAAAAGAGTGTGTGTTATAGGCCTTGAATGTCTTAAGAATGATCACTGATTATTTTTGGCATAGTTGCGTCACATCTGTGCCCGCATGCCTCTAAAATATATAATTTAAATAAGTTTTATGGAAGGTACCAAAAGTATCTCATTAAACTCTGGCATCCAATTTAAATGTGTTTAATAAAATATTTTAATGTATTTTATCTAGTTTGCATTGTGGGGTTTCCACACAAGAACTTGGTTGAGTACGGGGTATATTTGTAGCCTGATTTTTGAGAATTTTTTATTTTTCTCACATAGGGAAACAGTAGAGTGGAGCACTTCACCCGACAGTAAAACCTACAGAACTCATTAAAAAGTAGGTAGTTAAAATTTATGTTGCTTATATATAGAGCAGTTTATATCACTGTAAAATATTTTGTTATAACTTAATTAAATGTTAAGAAATTCTATAAATAAGAGTATTTTAATCAAAAATGTAAGCATATTTCCATTTTGAGTGCTTTAGAAATCATATTTTGCAAGAAAATCTTCACCATCTATGGTGAAAATACCAACATATGGTATTTTTATGACAATTCTGGTAATGTGTGCACTTCCAATGTTTCTGAAGCCCTGCTAAAATTCTACTTCCAGGATATGACTCCGCTCCATACTATGACTATTTCTTACTAGGCATTACCAACACACCTATTTTCTCTGTCTTTATTCATATTAGCTATAAATGATATATTATAATTCATAATAAAAAAATAAGTAAAATTTCTAATTAACCAAAAATAAGATACTTTTACCTTAATACAAATATAAAATGCTTGTGATACAAGACATATTTATGAAGTTACAAAAGGCTTCATACAAATGTGGTTTAAAGCATTGTGCATGTATGGTTCTGTTGCAAGGTTTCCCATCTGAAGAATACCTTTAAGTTTAAAACTGGATGAAATTGACATTTCACATAAATTGAAGTAGTGGGTGAAACATGGAAAAGAGTGCAGTTTACCTTCTCTTGTAAGGTTTTAAAAATTGCAGAGAGTATTGTGCAGTAGTTCCAATGTATGATCATAGGTGTGCGCAGAGAGGGTGCACGGGGTGCAGCTGCACCCCCAATAGCATCATGTCATCAGGAAAATAAAGAATGTTGCCAATGTCCTATTTTCTCTTACACAGCCTGCATTTTTGAAATGACCACTGAATTAAAAGTATGTTAAGTAAAGCATAGAATATTTTTGATGAATATGTTTAAATATAATCTTACTTTGTATTTTTAATCTTGAAAATATGGATCTTCAGACATATTGCAGTTTGTACCTCCCATTGCTTAATTCTGTGCACGCCTATGTGAATGATGTATGTTTGTATAAAACACACATTTTAGGTGTAAGAACTATTATTTGCCATATTTCCATTCTGTAAAAGTAGTAATATTAAAATTATTATTTATTTTATTATACTATAGGTGTACGTATTCTATTACTTTCTGTTTTCATAGTTATTTTTTTCCCTGTGTTTGAAGATTAAGCACATGTTTTATGCTCATGTGATGTAATTTATTAATGCATGGGAATTTTTGTTTTCAGTATGTCACTGAAAAAATGGGAGGTGCGGAAGGCACCCAGATGGATAACGATTTTACGGAAATGGAGAGGGTGAGTAAAAAATGTGGTTGAACTACCTGTACTGTTTGGAAACATTCAGCATGTTAAAATATTGCAATTTGCATTGTCTTTAATGTGAAATGGGCCAATTTGATGTTCTACAGTGTCTAAGATTTTGTTTTAAAAAAATGCCACGTGGACGTACCAATAAAATTATAAAAATTGCCTTACTTTTTAATTAAAAACAAAGAAATTTTTTGAGTTTTGTGATAAATTTTTCTTTTTGATAATTTGCTTTAGTAAACTGAAATTGCCATAGTTCCCTTAAAGTTAAAGTTATGTGGCTCATTTGGCTGTCAAGTAAAGGCATTATTTTTTTAGCTCTTTGAGTTGTTAAGAAGCCAGTATAATTCACTGAAAAATGAGAATGGGCAATTTAATGCAAATTGGGTTTTTTTGTGAATATGGCCATTTCTCATTAAATTACAAATTCCAAGTTGTTCAGAAATAAATGACAAACTCTCACTGTCCACATACAACTCTCCCTGCTTGGCTTGGAAATAAGGAAGTATAATAGTACCTGTTAAAGATCACAACAGGTAGTCTTTGCACTATTTGTAGAGTAGTTAGAGATGTATAAAATATGTAACATTTGTGTGTGGGTGTGGGTGTGTATGTGGGGTTGTGTGTGTGTGTGTGTGGGTGTGTGTGTGTGTGTGTGTGTGTGTGTCATACTGTAGCAAAAACATATATGTGTAATGTGGGTAAGGGATGTACTCTTCAAGTTCAGACTTCATAATGCATCACTTGTTTGAAAATATTTTTGCCAGTGACCAGTCCCTCCAAGGTGAGCAACATAGAATATGTGGTCAAGTTATTGATGTTATTGTGGTGGGCAGTACAGCTTGTTGACCATTACTAGTTCTTTGCCCCTGTGAAACCATTACTCATACTGTGCAGAAAATGACAGAAAGCACCAGCATTGTTCGTCAGCAAGGAGAGCCTTCTTTTGGGATACAACACCAAACACTATATGGCAAAAATTAGGCCATATAAGGTATTAATTTGTTTATTGTCTATTGGTAGTTGTTCATTATTATTACTCATTCTGTAATTAATACAATATTACCCATCATCATTGTAATTTGTAAACATGTTTGAGCACTAGTAATGATTGTAAAAAAACCTGCTGTCACCGCCAGGAATCAAACTCGGACTTAACTGCGATGTCGGGGTACAGTGTTTGTGCCATGGACTGTAGCACTGCGGGTTTTCAGAACTTCTTAATCCTCAGGCTTAGGTGTATCACTCGGTAAATATAATATGCACGACTTATAGCCTAAGGTCTCTCCGTAAGGGTGTACATACCCAGTTAAGTGGAGGTGAAACCCATGTTATTGCAAATAAAACATGCAGTATCTGAGTTTAATCTCAGAGTTTTGGTATAATGTGTTATCGAACAAAAAAGTGCAGGCCATAATAAATTGGTTTGTTGATATCATCCCCATCCAAGATAAAATAATGGCTGGCACCCTGTTTGTGCATGAAAAAATGTGACCCAGAATATGTGAGGATTTATCTGCCAATGTAAGTATGGTTACTTTAACAAAAAAAATGCTTTGTGTTGTTATGCTACACTCCATAAATTTTGCGAAATGGAGTTTTAATGTTCGAAACAGTAAATGTATTATGCCTTTAACATAAGCAACAGAAATCGGAATGCTTTTAAAAAAAAATTGACTTCAGTCCTGAACCAGTAGAAGTTTTTGTATCTGTGTCATGCTACACACTGGTAAAATTACCCCTTACATTGATCTGTTGAGTGGCTTATTGGGACTGTTATAATCTGAAGTCCCATACAGCAGCCCAAGCATTAGAGAATGTATGGATTGACGTCTGCTTGGACGTCTGGGTGGGTGGATGGATGTCTGTCTGGGTGGGTGGATGGATGGATGTCTGTCTGGGTGGGTGGATGGATGTCTGTCTGGATGGGTGGATGGATGTCTGGATGGATGGATGTCTGGATGGATGGATGGATGGATGGATGTCTGTCTCTGTCTGCATGCATGCGTGTACGTAGTTGTAAATCATTTATGTACTGCTGAATTCAATGGTGATAGTAGTTTTTCCATAAAACTTTGCTATTGACCAGTACAGGTCTCTGAAGACAGATGCCACTTCAAAGTCTAAAGACCAGATTTGTATGAAAATAATTATGTACATAGGATTGTTGACTTTTATAATCTGATTTTGAATGGTCAGACTGTGCAAGTTCAAGTATCTGAATATAAATGAATGTGAAGGCTTTCTATAAAATGGCTACAACAGGAATCATTGCCACAAAATGCACAAGTAATAAATGCAAGGTTGGGATACCCACAGAATGCACACTTGCAAAGATTATTAGTGTTGAAAGTCACTTTGATGACACTGTCAAAATTAATCTTAGATTTACCACAATGATGGTTAGCTTTCTGACATACATAACGAAGCATTGGTCTATAGATCGCTGCAGACAGTTGATTGTAATTCGCAGAATGCATTTTCAGAATTAATATTCTGTCACATAATTGTAGCTGCAGTATGTTGGAACATAGTTTTGTATAACCTTTTATGCTCTTTGCATAAATTTTGTATTGTCTGAAAAAATAAATGTTGTAGTTGTTGGTTGCAATGATTTTTAAACAAACATTTTTTTCCACTGGAGGCCTTCAGAAGTATTCTTTCATCCTTGTGTCCAGACCAGGAATTGCTATGTAAGAGGGACTTGTCAGATAGATGTATATTCAAAAATTACGCAAAAAAAAAAGGTCAGGGTATGTCCTTTCCTCCTCTTTCCACTCTCACTTTAGCTTCCAAAAAAAATTTTGATGGACATAGTTTTTGTACTTTTCTTGCCACAAGAGTTCCAAATTTTCATTTGTGTTCTTGAAAGTGTGTAAATTTTTGTGCTCAATGGCCATCCATTAATATTGTAGCATATATTGCCTAGTTGTGTGCTATTAAGGGATCACATCCTTGATTTGTATCTTTCTCTCTCTTTTTTTGGGCAGTGTTATTTTGCTTTAAATCTTGTAGTTAAACCAGCTATGATAACAATTCCAGACACAGCTCATTTGAATATTGTCCATTTCAGTTGTTACAACTTCATTAATAAATGATTCTGCTGTTTTTTAATATATGTTTTCTTCTTGATTATTGTTCTTTGTTTAGAATATAGTTATGTAATCTCTCTTTAAAATTATCAGTAGAATTTATGGATGCTTTGAAGTTCATAAGATCGATATTTCTGATTTCTACCTGCTTCAGTGGTTTGAAGCATTCACTACTGACATTTCAAACCTCAAAGCATCCATGAATTCTACTAATAATTTTAAAGAGATATTACATAATTATATTCTAAACAAAGAACAATAATCAAGAAGAAAACCTATGTTAAAAAACCATGTTAGATATGCTGGCTTGGATTGATACAGTTAACATATTAAAAAATATAAGATAGTTGTATGTGATGAGCGCATCACAAAATAAAATTCCAAAGATGGCAGAAGCTGGCATTCCATCTAGTCCCACAAATGTTTGATTGCTGAGAAATCAGGTTAAAGGGCAGGCCATGGAAATGAGNCTAGTCCCACAAATGTTTGATTGCTGAGAAATCAGGTTAAAGGGCAGGCCATGGAAATGAGAAACATGACAAGCACTGCTGGAAAACTAGCAACGTGTGCTGGCGAGCATTGTCTTCCTGGAAACTGGCTCCTGAGCACTCAACCAGAGAAGGTAGCACATGGGACTGCAGGTGTATTCACCATACTGTGCATTGATTGGCTCCTAATCGCCACTACCAGTGACAAACTGCCGTCAGCTGCAATGGGTCTGGAGACCATCACACTACTAAATAGGGGATGTGTGCAGATATAGAGTGATGCAGCGATTGTAGTGCTAACCTGCAGTATTCCACATTTTGGCATGGCTGTCGTCCTTTCTGAAAGGAAAGCTTGATTTGTTGCTGAAGAAAATATATTACCAGTTTATAGCATTCAATGTTACGCTCTGCTGGCACCACTGCAAATGAAAGCGACAGTGTTCAGGTGTTCTGTCCCCGCCTGTGCTCAGCATCTGGAAATGCTTTTGGTAGAGACAATGCTTTTGTGAAGCTGCCAGTGTTTGTGTGCTGAAGGGCTCTGCCTGGCACGTGAATGAAGTGCGTTGGAAATGTTTGGTAGAAAAATACAATTAAAAAATGGTTGGATATTTTATAGTGGTGCCTAAACACGAAAAGCATTAAAGAAGTATTTTGTACCCAAAGAAATGTTTCAAGTTCTCATTTGAATTCCAGGTATTATTTTTCTGGGTGTGAAAATGGCTAAAGCAGGTATTTTCACATACAGTTTTAGCTGCTAAAATTTATCTACAAAAATTTTAGAGTTGTCTATTGACACGAGTCCTATATTTATCACAATTTGTATGCTATAAAAATATAGGGTCACAGCTTAGTCATGTACAGGCAAATCACCAACAAAACTGCATGCCAACTGAGCACCTTGCACATAGAGGCAATGAGGCAAGTGGTAAATGAGAAAGTCACCCCTAGAGCTCGTGCATTTTGAGGCCTCGAATGCGCAAATAAGCCGAAAGCAGACGGAACCCTCAATTCACAATCATCCTTTTTGGTTGTGTCAGTCACCAAGAACTGGTCCAGCATTCATGGATACAGACACTTGTAATTTGCTTCTAACACAATCCAACT
Organism: Clitarchus hookeri; assembly: GCA_002778355.1. Classification (NCBI taxonomy): domain Eukaryota; kingdom Metazoa; phylum Arthropoda; class Insecta; order Phasmatodea; family Phasmatidae; genus Clitarchus; species Clitarchus hookeri. The sequence goes on along the minus strand of NQII01008651.1, from coordinate 27,127 downwards.
TTTAAGTCTGAGCAGTCCAAATGAAGTTCAGTTAGGCGTGCCATTCACTCTGCCTCTTTCACCTATTATCCAGCCTTTCTCAGACGCTGTTTGTAGGGCAGTCCTCTGGATCTTCTTGGCATATCTGTCACTCGTTGACCACATGTGACAAGTATTGTGCGTGTTACATAATACCTACGTGCTGTTTTGAGGACTATATTTACACTGCACAAAGAGCAGTGACCTCATCTTCATATGATGTGCATGCACCATTCAACTAAAATTTATAATTTTGTGTGTGTTTAGCAACTTGTTTACCAAATTATTTTTAATAAAGCGCACAAGATGTTTGTCTAAGATGATTTTTTAGCTATGCTTATATAGTTGGAAAATTTGATCGAAAATGTGGCAAAGTGTTTGAATATCACAAATAATTACTTTTATTTTGGCTTCAGCTGAGTTGTATGCCTAAAAGTGTTGTAAATAACCTTGTCAAAAGGTATTACAGTGCCATGTGGAAAGTTTCTGTAACACTTAGCTTATTGTAAATTAAGTTTTCCCCAAGATTCAGTAGAAAAATGCAGTTTTTAAATATTTAGAATGATACTGCTGTACAATTGTATGTTGATGTGTTTGGGATTTTTGTGTCAGAAAACAGATGTCACATATGAACTNGAATGATACTGCTGTACAATTGTATGTTGATGTGTTTGGGATTTTTGTGTCAGAAAACAGATGTCACATATGAACTTGTGGAAGAACTTCAGGCGAAGACCAAAGAATTTCTTCAGCCAAATCCAACAGCAAGGGCGAAAATGGCAGCTGTTAAAGGCATTTCGAAGCTGAGTGGACAAGCAAAAGCATCCACATACCCCCAGCCAGAGGGTGTGCTTGGAGACTGCATGGTGACGTATGGCCGCAAGCTGGGTGATGAAAGTTTATTTGGTAAGTGGATTTGGTATACATGCAATAACATAATCTTAGGTACTGCTAAACTTTCACACCATCCAATAGAGTATATTTTCTTACAGTTCAATTTGATATTTTTGTATACGCACACTTCTCTGGCCATTTATTTTACATTTTATGTTTAAAGAACTTTCTTACTTTTCATCTAGCATTCACTTGTTAGTAATTTCTCATTTTTATACCTTCCCACATATTCAAACTTCCTTGTGTTTCCAGAAATATGGATAAATTATGACTTTCATTGTATTAATTCTTGCTGGTAACTTGAGTAGTAGGGAGACTACCACATTATTCCTTAGGTTCCAGCAAGTGGTGATTTTTGGAGGCCTTGTTCACTCTGAGCAGTGCGAGGTACAACTCAATTTCCATTTTGAACATTGAGGCGTTTATCTTCTCTCTAGGTGATCAAGATATTGGCCCAGCTGTGTAGTCTATACCTTGTTCTCAGTGATTTNTGAGGCGTTTATCTTCTCTCTAGGTGATCAAGATATTGGCCCAGCTGTGTAGTCTATACCTTGTTCTCAGTGATTTCGGAAGAAAAATCTTACATCATTTTGCATTATTTTTAGTATTCTATGTGGCAACTGAACCTAGGGCTCTCCTTTATCATTTTCCACGAACATTACCTCTCCTTAAAAGCCCAGCTAGATCTACGTGGCATTTGAAAGAAATGGACACATGCCCACCATGTACATGGCCTGAGTTGTCCAGTATTCTGGTAACAGGTGTTCCCATTCCAAAGACCCAGGAGCCAACACCTTAATTTAACTTGTAATGTGGTGAAGCCTTGCAGAGAGATCTGCAGTAGAAGGAAACAAACAAATAAAATGTAAAACATTGTGAGCCTCACTCTCTATCATGTGTTTGAGGGCTGTAGACCACAGAGGAGAACATTAGTGTGTTATAACTAATGGGTGGTCCTTGTGGCCATGCCTATGAAACCCTCTTTTTCATTACGGAAATGGAACTTGACAAAATTGCTTAAAATTGTAATTTTGGGCCATATCTGTAAAATAAAATTTTCTTGCGGTTTTTCAACTAGTACATCCTGAGTGAACGTATTTCAGTGTCTATTTTCAGAACTTCACATTCATACAAATGTTTAGCAAATATGAGACTTTTCTAGCTGGCCGTATAGTGCATAAAAACTTAGCAAAAATAGTGTGCGATATCTGTAAAATTCCTCAAGTTCCTCGTTGGGATGGTGGCTCCATTTCCTGTAGACATGCTGGTGCCAGCAGAAAAGATGGAAAATTGGTTGGTTCCAGTACACTCTCAGCTGGTCAAGCCATTCCTTCTCTTCTTAAGGCAATTGCCTTAGGTTATAATAGGGTTCCCTAACAGGATAGTGTTTGTTGAATCCCTGTTCCTGGAGTATTCTTTCCCACCCATCTCTAGGAAGGAATTTATTCTTCTTCCCACTGCAAAATGAGATGTCTTTGTTGATGTTGGGAGAGTGTGCATGCTGCCTGACTTGGCTACTGTACTTTCCATAGTGGTGCATTTTGTGGTATGGGTGGATTAGTAATGAGTGGTATTGGTATCAAATGTGGGAACTTCACCTTTAGATTTCTGAAGGAGCAGGTGAATTTTTGACTGGCACAGCCATGTTTGGAACACTTCTTTCTGCTGGCACCATCATCAGTACTGGTTTGCAACCATGGGATCTTCTCTTTGTTGATATGGGTTTAAATATTGTCACTGCAGTGTGTGCCTAACGTGCATCACCCCTACCAGTCTTTCTGCCTCTCTTCACCCCTGAGTGAGAGAACCTACTGTATTTACAGGATGGAACATGCAGAAGCATTAATCCTCTGCCTAGCTTCTGTAGGTGTTCAATGCTGTGGCTACAAAACAAAACCTGGAGCATAATGCATTGAAGCGCTTATCTAATTGTCATACATGTGGGTAGCGTGTAATGGTTAGTAGTAAAACCTATGTGCAAAAGTAGCAGCAGGATCTAAGAAAAGTGACATCACTGTCAACTGTTTGCAGGTTATCTGGATGAGTGATTGATGTTTGATAGTTTGTTAAAGTAGTCTCATTTCCTGTGTGCTAATTTTTTGTTCCTTAGGTTATGGGAAAATTGTTCTATACAGCTGCTAGAGAAGTATTGGAATAACTATTACTGTGCTTTTGGTAGTTAAGTGTAATTGTTTCTGTTTGAATGTATTCAGAATGTATTGTTGTTCCTAACAATGATTTTTTTTCTTCATTGAATGTTTTTTCATACATACGCTTGGATGGGTGGTTGGATGGATGTCCATTTCAATCCATCCCTTCCATGGGAATTCTTGTTCCACCTGCATTGGTCATCTGCTCAAAAATATATGTTTGGGAATGTGTGTATTTCTAATGGTAAGCTTGGGGGGATGCTTTTGCAGATAATTTGTGTTGACTTGTTTATGAAGTTTGTGTAATGTATGTGTTCTATTTTGCTGAATTGTCTTGGCTGTTGAATCTTGAGGGGTGCCTTTGGTAGCTGTGATTGCTGAGACATTACACTCAAATGGAGACGAGACTGAATTGGTGACAATTCAAAATTCAGCCATAGTAACGGCTTATAACGTGACCTTTTTCAATCAGTAATCTAGTGGTTCAGAACCCATTTCTGTATAATCAAGATGTTCATTCACTAGGACTTTCTGTGTATTGCTGTGCATTATAAAACAAAAAAAAACTATGTTGCACTGCATTGCTACATGTTGTATATCATTAGATAAAAATGGATTTAAAATTTTAAACCATTGAAATTTGTAAAGGCCATTTAAGCAATACAATTTTTATTTTCGTTTGCCTTAGAGATGCATATCTACGTGACACAATTATGGCCATAAAACATGCCTGTAAACTTTTTAATTTGAAGTAGCTTGTGCAATAGTACTTGTATGCACTTGCTATACAATGTAATTTGACAATTATGATTGTAGTCATTTATGTGCTTTCCTCTTTGATAGTTTTTCACTTACAGTTACTCTCTTGTTTCATAGGTATTGCGCTACTGGAGATGGGAGAATCTATGAAGCAAATGGCAGATGTAAAATATTCCTTGGATGACAATATTAAGCAAAACTTCCTTGAACCCTTGCATCATCTTCAAACCAAAGACTTAAAAGAAGTTATGGTAAGTTAAATGTGTCACATTTTATAAGATCTACAAGTTAATTAAAACTGGTTGGGGGATTTGTGTTAGAATAATAAAATTGTTGCATTTTGTAAATTTAAATGACCACCTCACATGAAACCAATAAATGTGACTGGTTGGTAAGCTGGCTGATCTTCCATGACCAGGGTGTTAATGGGCAAGCCCAATTAAAAATATTTTTATTCTTACTATAAACTGTTAAGGTCCCTTCAGGTTCTCAGCACCTCTCCCTTCTGTTATTAATCTCTGTGGCAGTAACTGCACCATGATTCCTAACAGATAAACTAGTACAAAAGGAGCCACTTTTAATAACAACTGAATAAACTCTTACCAAAAGAATGTACCCTTAGTTACANAGCTGGCTGATCTTCCATGACCAGGGTGTTAATGGGCAAGCCCAATAAAAAATATTTTTATTCTTACTATAAACTGTTAAGGTCCCTTCAGGTTCTCAGCACCTCTCCCTTCTGTTATTAATCTCTGTGGCAGTAACTGTACCATGATTCCTAACAGATAAACTAGTACAAAAGGAGCCACTTTTAATAACAACTGAATAAACTCTTACCAAAAGAATGTACCCTTAGTTACAAAGTCACAGAAAAGGAAGGAAAATATCAAGAATTTCAATTTGTTTATATAGATAAAGGAATGGTTTAACAAAAATTGTAAAAGTTTGATGTTCTAAAACATTTATGTTAAAATATTCAATAACTTTAGAACATTCCACACTTGTTCTCTTATTTGCCTTTACAACTATACACAATTTAATGGATTCATTTTTTGTATTTTTTATAAATTCAATGTGTGAGATAAAAAGGTTAACTACATTACATAAACTATAAAATGTACATACAATCTTAGGATTTATAAAAAAAAAAATTTGTANAGATAAAGGAATGGTTTAACAAAAATTGTAAAAGTTTGATGTTCTAAAACATTTATGTTAAAATATTCAATAACTTTCGAACATTCCACACTTGTTCTCTTATTTGCCTTCACAACTACACACAATTTAATGGATTCATTTTTTGTATTTTTTTATAAATTCAATGTGCGAGATAAAAAGGTTAACTACATTACATAAACTATAAAATGTACATACAATCTTAGGATTTATAAAAAAAAAAAAAAAATTGTTAATAAAGTATAAAACTAACTAACGTTGAAAGCGAAATTACATTTATATTTGCTTCTATGTGGGTGTATCAATAAGTATAATTCTTTGTCAATAGTTCCTTGCATGCAGTCGTATAGACACAACTTTACCCTGGAAGGGGACATCAATTTGTGGTAAGCAAAACATTAGGAACAAAGAGTTAATTCCAAAAATTTGACTCATTTGATTGATTTATTTTAACTACATGTGTGACTTCAAACATTGTTAAAAAAATAAAATGTTGGATATCTTTAGAAAGATTGAAGATACAACAAAATGTGAGATCAGATATTTTTAACATAAGAATAAAGTAAGGTTTGTTTTATATTTTTCGCCTTGTCATGTCATGATATTTGTGAATAATTATGTAGTGCCAGATACTGTTTTTTCTCACCATGCAAAAGTGAATGAGAGCCGCAAAAACACACAGGCTGTGTTCGAATTCACTAGCCAAGGACCCTTATCTGGCTTAATACCTTAGAAAAGTACATTGGAGCTGTGATGTTACAATGTCACAAGGGCACAGCTGCACTTAATGTCCCTTGCAGCTAAGGGCATGAGCAACATCCTCTTCACATGCCCTACATTGTGATTTTCGTTTTTCATTTGTTTATAACCTTTTTGCATCTTATTTCTGCCATTTGCTAGGCAGTGTTGTTCATACGAAAACCAAGGCGGCATAAAAAAATGGGTTAAATTTTTTTTATGTACTTTGTAGGTTGTAACATTTGCAAACTAAGATGGGTGTTTGAAATTATATCCACTACATCACAGAGGCATTAAGGAAATATGGGGAATTGTGGGTACTGAAGAGATCAAGGGCAAGTAGGTGAGGGTATGATGCATTGAATTTGAACACAGCCACAGTTTAAAATGGAGTTTTGGGAGTGAACATGTCACCTGTACCCCCTCCCGTAGCCATGCCACTTCTTGCATGTCAAGGAAATTTACATTTTTTATATGTACATGCTGGTTATGATGCTTCCAACAAGGTTATGGCCACTCAGGGTGTCCACCCACAGGGAAAACTGAGAAGTTAGGTAAATGTTAGGGAATTTTCATCTGGGTGAGGGGAAATGTAAATAATTTCTACTCTGCAAAAGTTGTTTGTTGTGTGAATACAGGATAATGCAATAATGAGCATATGAATTTTAAGATTTCAATTTTTATGTTTGTGAACTAGCAATAATACATCTTTGCCAAGTGACATAAGGCCTGTACGTACAAAATAAAGTATTTGTGTTGTGGTAATGGGCACTTTTGTGAAGTCCATAGCGTGCATTGTGAAAAATATCGATGGGCTGAATAAAATGTTGGCCCTGCTTGCTTGGTCTGTTGCAATGTAATTGAATTCTACTTCACTGATAGCATATTTCTTCTCTTAGCGGTGGAAAAAGATCGTATTTGTAGGTTTTTGTCCTGAAAATAGGTCAGGGAAAATGGTAAGATTCAGACTGGAAAACAGGGAAATGTCAGGAAATTCCAAAATGAAATTTCAGTGGACATCCTTGGGATGCTTAAACTCTTTGTGCATCATGAAGAAACTGCCACAGCCAGGTAGTCTACCCACAGATGTTAGGTTTTGTTGCGGTAATGCCAAACATAATTCAACGTAGACAACACATGAACTTTTGGAGTCCCTACACTTGTACATTATGGAGCATCCTCGTTACAGTTTAGATTCTGCCACATTTATTTTCCATTTTTGGAACCATTAAAAAGATGCATATTGGTGGAAAGCAATTTAGGCATTAAGCAAATGTTGAGGTAGTTGTCTGAAATAAATTGAAACCTCAAGGTCTGATTTCAATGCAAAGATAATTTTAAATTATATGTCATACAGGGGTCAGTGTATAAATTATCTTTGGTAATGTAGAAATAAGTCATTCTTTATATTGGTTAATTACCATTTTATCATCGTCAATTTAAAAAATTCCAATTGTGCTCTTGTCAAATTAATTGAAAGAAAAAGTTGCCTTTCGTTTTGAAGAATTAAAAAGCATAGTTTCAACAAAATATTTATTTGGAGTTAGGTTTTCAGTTGTGCCATCACACTGAAACACTGGATGCAAGGCTTTAGCTTTTCTGTTTTCTCACATTCCACAATGTATACGAGAAGTTCCTATGCTTCAACCAGCTTTTTAGAATTTGTTGGCAGAAAAATATCGAAGGCAATTGATTCAATTGTAAGTTTGTTGTAAATACATTGCAAAGTTAAATTTTTGAATTGAAAAAAATAGTACTGTTATGGATGTGTTAAAATTTTTCAATTAGTACTATGGACATGAGTCCTTGGTACTGGGGTTTTGATATTTACATTGATGACAAATGTTAACATTCATAATATTAAACACAAAAAGGTAATGCTTAACAAATTTGGCACTGTTAGCGTATGGATTCAGCCACATCAAAGTCAAAGAAAATCCCAAACTTGCAGCAGTTAAGATATTCCCCATCTTAAGAGTAGCAGCTATTGCCTTCAGAGGCTTGCAATGCCTTCATGGTACTCGGCTGGGAAGGTGGTGCTTTTCGAGTGATTAAAGCTTTTTGGTTAATCTGTGGCTGCTTCCCTGCTGTTTGGTGTTTTTGTGTTTGGCTGCAAGCACAGTTATTTAAGTCCAAATTTATTGACTTCAGATTGCGGGAAAGTACAACCAAATATGTTGTTTTGAATTGTTGCCCCATCATAGTTTGGAAATGTATTCTAGTTTTCAAGTTCACTGCGCCGCTTGAGTGCAGCACCGCTGTCTTCTCATGAACCGGCCAGCTGTCATGTATTCTTCCTTATAGCGTATTTGGTTCTGCTATTGTATTGGCAATCCTTTCTTTTAGCAAATACATTTTCTCTACAGTGATGCAGTTTCATCTCGTAAGTTTATAATAATTTTTTTATTTTATGTAAAGGATTATTGAGACCTAGAATAGCGGAAATTTTTTTTTATCGACAATGGAATAAAGTTTAAATAAAACATTTTTGCAGCATCATCGAAAGAAGCTTCAAGGACGCCGTCTTGATTTTGACTGCAAACGACGCAGACAAGCCAAAGGTAAGTTTGCTGTTTTGATTTAAACTAACAAATGAGGAGATTAAAAGCATCTAGAGCTTTGAGGTAGTTGTGTGTCATTTGTGTATGCATGTAATACGAGTTACAACAATAGTACTAGAAACAAAGTGGATTTAATCAACAAATTCTTGTTTTTGCATTTAGCTTAAAAAGTATGATGTTATTTATTGAGTAAAGTAAGTTGTTGCAATCTTTAAATTTTAAAGAGTGAAAATAATAACTACCACTAGCCACATACCACATACACATTGAAATAACCTTAACTTTTCATGTAATATTAATGTAGGGAATTTTTTTTTAAAAGTGTATTTTATATACCCTACATTATTTGAACGGTATACTCTTGTTTAGCAGTTGAATGAGGTTTCCCTGTCGTGTGTGGGGTTTTTGCCTGATTGTTGTGTTAAATTTTAGTACTTATAATTATGAATGTTTACTTGCATTCAATTAATTTTGAAGTAACATATTTTCAGCTGCAGTTTTCTGATTTAACTTAAATGTATGTGTGTGAAGATGCATGGCTTGTCTTGGCATCATTGTTGCATGCTTTCTTTAACTGTATGGTGTGTTGATGTTTCTTACTCGATGGGTGGACAGTGAGCTCAAAGAAGGGGGCTCAAGGACTCAGCCCTTGTGCAAGCCCTGCTCGCGGCTCCTTGGCTGTGGTGGGTACGTGATCGCCAAGCTCACTTCGCCGCCTTATACCCTTGTTGATTATACATGCTAGAACAGTAGAATTTGATCACTGATGCAAGTCATTGGACATATGCTGAGTAAATAGTGATCCTTGTTAACAATCCATATTTGTTACAGTTGGTGATTGTAATATGTTATTTTACACAGCAATTTACATGATTAAATCATATAACTTTAGGGACAATGCTTGGGTTTTGCTTTATTTTGCGACAGTGAAATGTTGAAATGTGTAAAACTTAGCATTATCCCATGTTTTTCTGTACTTATTTTATAAACAGGCTTCACTTATTTTTGGGGAGTGTTGTTATTGTAGAAAATATTTTATATTCAGCAGCTTTGTACATGTCATGCTTTCAATAAACTGTGATATTGATTAGTTTATATTCAACATAATTTCACACAGATATTTTCATGCTACAAAGTAATATAAATTTAATATAAGCTTAGGTGTGTACGTAAAGGGTTGGTAAAGTGTTGGGCTTATAATTTGATGGTAATTTTGATAAAGAAAAGAATTTGTATGTTTTTTATTCAAATGTCTATTTTCAAATCATTGCTTAAAATTTTAGTTTCATTTATTAATGTTTTATGAAATCAGTTTAAAATGTTTGTGGTGAATTCATTAAATGGTATTAGGCCCAAAACAAATACAGGTATAAAGGGTAATTCTTCTGAAAATACTCTTTTTGAAAGTCCTAAGTAATGTAACGAATTAGATGATTTAAATGTTAACTGGTACTGCTTTGAATCTTAAAACGGGAAAATTTATTCAGCTGCAGTGTATTACTAATGAAATTAATTAAAATTACCTGGAATTTTGCATCATTTAAAGTATTTTACATTATTTAGTGCTGCACGTTAAGGAATTGCCAAACACTATCCCATGTGTGTTTCATTCCAATGGTTTTTTAGAATTAACTCTGCAAATAAGTTGACACTATGAGGCACAACATTAAGTGCTTAGTGTATTAAATATTGTACAGAAACTAAATCATATTAAGCACATTAAATTTGTCAGTATTGAAATTTGAATACCTCAAGTATTTTGTTGTATTGTACTTATCCAAGTATCATTTTCTCATCTGTGGAATGAGTTTGCAAAATAGGGACTTAAGCTTTAAATGGAAGTTGAGATTTCATAAAAAATTTAGGACCGGAAAAGTTTCCCAGACGTTTGAATTGATCAACAGAACTTTGCCTTCAAATAGCAGCTGCATGATTTTCTTGTAGTTAAAAGTTTATGTACTATTTGATTGCCATCTGCTGCATGCCATGCCTTGCCATCATACCATGTGGTGTTATGCTGGACATGCAGTATCCTTGCACCAGCAGACCATGTGCGAACTTATCATTGCACGTAAAAATTGTGACATACACTACTTGTATTTATTAAAATATTTATGGTAATATTAATAGGACTTTTTGGGTTTACTTTTTCCCTTTTAAGTAACTGTCTACAATTGTCTATTTTTTATATCCACTTGACGGTAAAGGGGTAGGACAGAAACTGTCATGACGCCTGGATGTGTTATTTTGGTTGCTNATTTTTTATATCCACTTGACGGTAAAGGGGTAGGACAGAAACTGTCATGACGCCTGGATGTGTTATTTTGGTTGCTGCTGGGTTATCTGTTTATCTAAACACTGCTACTTGTTAACTGTCTTTTAGGAAGAGCATGTTGTAAAAAGTGAAGCCATAATCTGTTTATGCATTACTGTTCTGCACAATGTAGCTTTTGCAGCCTTGTAAATAAGCAAACTGTTAAATCTGTTGCTTAAACAAAATATACTGACATTGTTATTGTTTGCACCTTACAGCAGTATCAAATATCTTCATTTTAACAACAGAAGTAAAAAAAATTCCTAGTTTTGTTCAACTGTACAAAGGTAGTATTAAAAAAATTTTCTTGGAAGAATGCTTATATAATATACGTGTAGTGTGGATGTCAAAGGTGTATGGTACATGGATGAATACTTATATTTGGAGTATCTTCAACACTTGCTCTGATCTGTTTTCAAGTTGGTGCAAGTTTTCATAAGGTTGCTACAGTAACGTTGCACTAAAAATTAAACTCAAAAAAAGAGGTCAATTATATGAATTACAGTAAGTATTTTCTGTGGCTGCAGCTTTAAGGGTCAGTGAAATATAGTTTCATAGTAAAATATTACAGTACACAGTGATTAATTTTAAAGTGTTTTTGTATGTTATATAATAAAATTTATTACTTTGAAAAATGTTGATGGAATCTGTACTTATAAACTNTTTAAAGTGTTTTTGTATGTTATATAATAAAATTTATTACTTTGAAAAATGTTGATGGAATCTGTACTTATAAACTCCAACCTCATGTAATCCTATGTTCCTTTGTCGTGCATGAAACCCCTTTTATTTAGCATAGACTCTTTTGTTTCAGCTGCTTTTTATACCGGCACAAAAATTCTTTTCTTGAAATGTAGTTGCATTGGCATTGAAAAAAAAAATTAATACTGTTTTTAATTTTGCTTACTAATTCAATAAATCTAAGTCCTGGGCAACCTACACAATTTAAAGAAAATGACATCACACTCCTTACTCCTTAGATTCAAATTGGTAGGCAAATATGAATTTAGGTTTGTGTATGCAGTTCACGTTACATGGGAAGGTTTTCGGTGCCAACTGATAGGTTTCGTATGGCTACAGTAGCCATCATCAAATGTCATTTTTGTAGTACCTCTCAGAATACTGCAGATATCACGAAACCAGTTTCAAAAGTACTGTTAATAAAAACTTTACTACTAAGATGACACAAAAAAATTTGTGTATGGCTAATAGGTACATAGTATTAAAAGCTAGAATTTTACTTCTCTTCTGGCATTTATTCATGAATGTTAACCTATAAAATAAAAACCGTTTTATGGTTGGTAATGTTTGTGTCTTACTTTGACTTCTATCTTCCTTATTTTTGAAAATGTNTTTAAAGTGTTTTTGTATGTTATATAATAAAATTTATTACTTTGAAAAATGTTGATGGAATCTGTACTTATAAACTTCAACCTCATGTAATCCTATGTTCCTTTGTCGTGCATGAAACCCCTTTTATTTAGCATAGACTCTTTTGTTTCAGCTGCTTTTTATACCGGCACAAAAATTATTTTCTTGAAATTTAGTTGCATTGGCATTGAAAAAAAAATTAATACTGTTTTTAATCTCGCTTACTAATTCAATAAATCTAAGTCCTGGGCAACCTACACAATTGAAAGAAAATGACATCACACTCCTTACTCCTTAGATTCAAATTGGTAGGCAAATATGAATTTAGGTTTGTGTATGCAGTTATCGTTACATGGGAAGGTTTTCGGTGCCAACTGATAGGTTTCGTATGGCTACAGTAGCCATCGTCAAATGTCATTTTTGTAGTACCTCTCAGAATACTGCAGATATCACGAAACCAGTTTCAAAAGCACTGTTACATTTTTTTGTGTGATCTTAGCCACACACAGTAAAAGCTTTACTACTAATAGGTACATAGTATTAAAAGCTAAAATTTTACTTCTCTTCTGGCATTTATTCATGAACGTTAACCTACAAAATAAAAACCGTTTTATGGTTGGTAATGTTTGTGTCTTACTTTGACTTCTATCTTCCTTATTTTTGAAAATGTGNAAAATAAAAACCGTTTTATGGTTGGTAATGTTTGTGTCTTACTTTGACTTCTATCTTCCTTATTTTTGAAAATGTGTAGTTTGGTTCAGCAAGTTTCGCCAAGTGAACGCAATTCACTGTGAGCTGCCATTGATTGTCTTGCAGACATGAAGTAGATTCTGCTTACTTCACGGTCTAGATGATATACACAGGCTATGCAGCAGAAGCTGCCATTATGTGCCACCTCAAATTGGGAAGAGTTTCCATTCCCTTTGTATTATTGTGTCGTCTCCTGTGGCTGCCAATGTTGAGAATGGGATCATCACCTACCACCCGATCAGAATAATTTTCCAACATAGTTGCTTTTGTGTTTCTATTGGGCTGACTTTTTCCGTCATTCCAAGTTAGCTAATGTTCCTTTTCTGCATGGTTGATTACCGACAAGGAATGGTTTCACGTATGGTAGCAGAGGGGCACCCCCTCTCCTCTTCCCCCAGGCTGCCCGAGGTAGGAGTGGTATATTGGGTGCTGGGGAAACTCAGAAGTCCAGTTTTATCTCCAGTGTTGTGCTGAGTGGGGCCTTCTGCAGCCTGCACTCTGTTGCTTTGTAACTGGGCATTCTGATGGAGTAGGTCAAAAGAGCCAGTGTAGCAGCTCCCACATTACTCATAGTTTCTGGTGCAGCGTTATTCATGTTTTCAAGAAACTCTAAGAGGAGAACCTGAGGTTNGCTCCCACATTACTCATAGTTTCTGGTGCAGCGTTATTCATGTTTTCAAGAAACTCTAAGAGGAGAACCTGAGGTTGAGGGCACGACACAGGCGGTTTGACTACTCTCATAACTTGGCTGGAGCAGATCTCTATGCTCAAAACTTTTAAGATCTTTTTTCTAATCATCACATTGCTAACCAGGTTTTAAATATCTTGTTAAGTCTTCGTAATACCTGCAATGAGTGGGGTGGTTGAGTGGGCGCTTATTTCAAAATTGCGCATAGTGAACAGCAGAGGGATACAGACCCATTAGCAAAAATAGTGCTTGTAGTAATAGTTTTAATAATTGGAATTCCAATCTGCTGTTGGTGTACCAGCAAAGTACGGATTTATATTTTTTGTTGCAGTTTTCAGTTTGCTTGGTTTTCTCCAGTAGCTTGACCTACCCTGTGCTGCTTGTGTGTGAATTGCAGGTNGCTCCCACATTACTCATAGTTTCTGGTGCAGCGTTATTCATGTTTTCAAGAAACTCTAAGAGGAGAACCTGAGGTTAAGGGCACGACACAGGCGGTTTGACTACTCTCATAACTTGGCTGGAGCAGATCTCTATGCTCAAAACTTTTAAGATCTTTTTTCTAATCATCACATTGCTAACCAGGTTTTAAAATATCTTGTTAAGTCTTCGTAATACCTGCAATGCGTGGAGTGGTTGAGTGGGCGCTTATTTCAAAATTGCGCATAGTGAACAGCAGAGGGATACAGACGCATTAGCAAAAATAGTGCTTGTAGTAATAGTTTTAATAATTGGAATTCCAATCTGCTGTAGGTGTACCAGCAAAGTATGGATTTATATTTTTTGGTTGCAGTTTTCAGTTTGCTTGGTTTTCTCCAGTAGCTTGACCTACCCTGTGCTGCTTGTGTGTGAATTGCAGGTTNGTTGCAGTTTTCAGTTTGCTTGGTTTTCTCCAGTAGCTTGACCTACCCTGTGCTGCTTGTGTGTGAATTGCAGGTTCTCACATTACAGATGACGAAATAAAGTTCTCTGAAGACAAGTTTGCAGAGAGTCTTCACCTAGCACAGATGGGAATGCACAACCTATTGGATAATGATGTGAGTTTGTGAGGTGTTCAGATTCATGTTAACATGTTTTGGTCTAAACTGTTGTAAGTGGATAGTGGGGAAAAGAGGTAGGATTATCTCATTAATTTGTTTAGCATTTTAAAGGTGGAACTTGGTAAATTATGACATGCGTTTAAATTTGACTTGTACTTGGTTCTAGTACAATTCTTCTCTTCAGTACTGGGAGAAAATGTATTTTCTTTTGAAATTGTTTTAAAATGCCTATATTTTAAAGGTTCCATTTTGTTAGATTTTAATAGTTTAAATATAATTTTCATTTAGAGACTACTAATTTCTAGAACCTTAACTCAGTGCTTTAAATAGGGACTTTTAAAAAAAAATGCTAATTTTTTTTGTGAATAGAATATACAACGCAGAACAAAAGTTTGTTTTCTAAATTATCAAAGTGTTTGTGGATGTAGGGTAAGGGTCTGTTGAAGCCCAAATAAAAGTCGAAACACATTGTAGCCTTTTGTTTTTGCTAACAAAATATGCAACACTTATCCAGTTGACCTTTTCATCCCATATTCTTGGGATTTTATTTTACTCTGCAATGTTTTTNCAAAATATGCAACACTTATCCAGTTGACCTTTTCATCCCATATTCTTGGGATTTTATTTTACTCTGCAATGTTTTTATGTTCCAGTTTACATTTACATGGATGTAGAAATCTCTCCGCCTCATGCGTAAAACAAAGTCCTTTCGCAGCCATCTTCTCGCACACTGCTTGCTCTCATTAATTAGTAGTCCTACATATCTTTTTGTGACCATTTTAATGGCAATGTGGTAACTTGTNCACACTGCTTGCTCTCATTAATTAGTAGTCCTACATATCTTTTTGTGACCATTTTAATGGCAATGTGGTAACTTGTGATATCTAAGAAACAAGCGGTAACTTATTTTCATTTTTCGCATACAGTTCTTTTATAATTTCATTTTAAGAAATTATAAAATAATCTCCTCATAATTTTTTTTGTTTTTAAAATTTTATTTTTTTGCTCTTTTAATTTAAACTTTTTCTTTGTAATGACTCAAACAAATTTCTTGACTGACTGTTAAAAAAATTAGGTGGAGCAGATTTCGCAGCTTGCTACATTTTCCGAGGCATTGTTGGATTACCACCAGCAGTGCATTGAAATCCTGAAAGTTATTACAGAAACCGTAAATGAGAAGTGAGTATTCAACGAGCTAGTAATTTTGTATATCATGGATGATTACTAAAGTAGCCCCAAAGTAAAAAGTTTGAATATTGTCTCTTTTTTTTTTCAGATTACTTTTATATAAAATTGTGTAAGCTTTATTAATATTAAAATGTTCATTTTCTTTAATTGAAGTGTTTTTGATAGTTTGAACATTGTTGATAGTTACTTTTTAATTTTCTTTAGAGATGTTGAAAAATGATTGTAGCTTCTCTGATCTTTAATTCTCTTGTAACTCGATCGGTGAAGTTTTATTGAACAGGACCCACAAAACAATAATGAAAACAATTGAGGAAAGTGCATCTGTCTGTAAATTATATGGTCTTGCANATTGAACAGGACCCACAAAACAATAATGAAAACAATTGAGGAAAGTGCATCTGTCTGTAAATTATATGGTCTTGCACGACTGCCAATACGACAGTATCCTATGTTGTGCATTGAGACTTGATTGAACCCTTTGTGACATGCTGTTTAGCCAGTGGTTTAGTGTGTCGTGTTGAAACCTGTTAGTGGCCCTCTAAATGTTGTGGAATATAGTTCTTCACAATGCACAGTTTTTAACTGATTACAGGTGTGCTTTGTTAGTGTTCATCATGTGAACAGAGCATTCATCAGAATAATTCCAGCCTCCTTAAGGATGGTGTTTACACACAAGGCTAAGAGTGGTTTGTCCTTAACATTATCTTGAAAAACTAATTATTGCCAACATTTGGGCAGTAATGTTGAACAGTGGTACAGCAGAGCTCTAAAATTGTTGTAGTGGTAGTGAGATCCAAAGTCCATAAATTTTGCCAGCATAAAACATGACTGATCAGTCTCACTGTTCGAATTGGGGAATGGTGTAATGGACACATACAACAGGACTTTAATTTCCTCCATACACTAATTTGAAGACTATAAGGTGTTGTATAAATCTGGCTCTCATTGGTGAAGATTATGTAAAGTCATTCTGATAGGTTTCCATTACCAGGTGATCTTCGTACCTAACACTACAGTTCCCTTGAAAGTTGGTGAGGGGTGGAAAGGGGGGATCACTTTTATACTGATCAGCAACACCTGGAGTATGGATTATCCATGTGGAAATTGTTTCTGAAGGTCCAAGTCCAAACCACTCTTATCATTTGTCTTTAGGAAGATGTTGCACACATCTGTTGTGTATGCTATCATAGATGATGTTACACAATGCAAGCCCTTGCTGATACACAGTAGTATGCATGCAATCAAATGAAGGGACACAGTGAGGCATGGTTAACAAGCTGAGTAGAGCATGCTAACTACATTTTGTCGCTCTGGTATACACTAACATCGTGCTCTACTGGACTAAGTTGATACTGTAAGTTGTGACTGTAGAAAATACAATTAGCATTAAAGTACAGATAACCAGTTTCCTTGTTAGTAGTGCTGAAGAGGATGCTCATTCACAGACAGAAGCAGTGCTACTGGCACTCACATACTCCAGTTGTGGATGTTTAACTTGAAAACATTAAGCAAAATATAAATGCTTTGGTTAAGTTTTTGTAAATGGCGGAATCACTCTTTTACACCCCTCGGATTTTGCACCTAGGGGCTCGCTTTACATTTCATTTACTGTTGTACATCATATAATTGTACTTGTTTTACACTACTGCATTTTGCAACTTTTTTCCCGTGGTCACTGAAAAGTGTAAAATAGGACTTCCTCTGAACTTTGTAAGGTAAATTCTCTATATTCTGTCCCCTACTTATGTGTAAGATTCTGCATAGCATATAAATACTTCTACCCTTTGAATCACATGTTTAAAGCAGTAGACATGCTATCATTGAGTAAAGATATACACTAGTGGCCATGGGATAGGTAAAAGTCTATCAAAATCTAAACAAAAGAAAGTAGAATAATACTTAAAAAAGACAAACATTATTGAAAAGGACCAGAATCACAAATTAATACTACCACGTCGCGAAATAAAAAATCTGCAGTCAAACTTACCCAAAACTGTGGATAAAAGTTCAATCATCCTAAGATGATGGATTCAAAACATAGGAAGATCCAAGGCGGCTACATGCTGTATGGTGAGAAACAAAGAAAAAAATTACACAAGCGAAACCTATAAATACAAAGGCGTGCTGTGGACTTCGTGGTCTCGCGTGACTAATCAATACATAAATTGAAAGTCTAGAAAGAAGTATAATATATCACAAGTAAAGTTTTTCATTTTGATAATTGTAAATTAAGACTTCACGCACAATATTATGTACATAAACTATTAATTGACATAAAAAAAAATATTTTTGAACAAGAAACATAAAGAAAATAACCACATAAATGTTTCAACATTACAATAATTTCAGATGACCGAAGTTAGTTTTACAACTTCACAGTGAATAACCAAAAATATTAAGCATAACTAGAGCACATTCCAATAATAAAAAAAAATGTTTGGTGAAACACCAAATAATAACAATGGAATTAATAGAGCTATGTACATATTTACGTGAAATAAGTTTCAACACAAATGTCACACTTCCCCCCTTAAACCAAGACACAGGGTCCGCAAAGATGTGGTGAGAGCAGTGGCCACAAAATGCCCACAAACATAAGAAAACAACAAAATAACAAACTTACATTACAAGGAGGAAGTACAGCTAGAAACAACCGGCGAAGGAATAACAGAACGTTCTTGGCTAGAGTATTGAATGGGTGGACAGGGTTGCATATGCGCACAAAACTTTGATTTCAACCAACATATGTTAGCAAATGTGATGCAAAACACCGCAACTGAACATAAAATAATATGAAGCTACTCCCCACATGTGTGATACAGAGTGGTTCATAGGATCTGAGTTAATGTTACCAGGCACAGACTATAAGGTGCCTTGAATGTTTAATGGGGTGAATAAGAATGTCATCACGTCTTGGTTTCACAGGTTTATTTGACCGGGAATTCAATCACACATTCCCGGCACTTTAGGGAATTAACTCGTACATTACTGACCCTGCGGGTTCTGGGCCTGAAGGGCTGATTACATTGTTCTGGCTACGTTTCAGATGGCTTGGGGGACACTAGGTGACAGGACACGTCCCTGAGTGGGGACGTTGTTACTTAACTCTATTCTGCGGTTTGGTGTTGCTCCGGCTGTAACTTGTGTTCTGGTGAGTTGGGTGGCCCTTTTGCCGGCCCTCGGACTGGCTGTCGTTGGCGTGCTGCACTCAGCTGGCTTCCTCCTTCAGCGTTGGCTGACTGACTCCCTCGTCCCGGCAAGAGACTCTTGGCGGGCCCCCACCCCCGCATCCGCCTTCTCGGCGCGGGGTTGTACTGGACTACTCCCACTCGACGTGGCGCTCCTCGTTGAAGCTCATCACTCGACTCCCGTTCTCGGCG
>NQII01008650.1:0-66007 GCA_002778355.1 Clitarchus hookeri | reverse complement strand
GCGCCTACCCGCCCACTCATCTTTGTTACTCACCTACCAATTCTAAGGTGATTGGGAAGTTCAAGGATGAATGTGGGGGTGACGAAATGGTTGAGTTTGTAGGGTTAAGGGCGAAACTGTATGCATACCGATGCCTGAATACGGTAGTGAAGCGCGCGAAGGGGATACAAGGGTGCGTAGTTGACAATACGATAACGTTCGACGATTATCGGCGCATCATTTTGGCCCAGCGCAACATGAGAGTACAGGTCGTAGGAATTAGGTCGTACCATCACACAGTATATAAAGCAATCCTCCAAACTGGCTCTTTCGTGGATGGACGATAAGCGGAAAGTCCTGGATGATGGCATACATACCGCCCCCTATGGCTATCAGGCCTAATACGAAAAACAGCTCTGTGTTGGCAGAGAGAGTGCTTATTATCCCGGCATGTACTGTAGCACGTACAGACGTATTCGTATTCCGCCTGTCAGGTGCATGGCCGAGGGTTTTGGTAGTCATATTTCTCGATAAGCATGCTGTAGCACATGCAAGTGTGTTGCAGGCTTGCCAGGTATGCTGGCTGATAGTCTACTGTAGCTCGTTCAAGAGGCAAGTTCCTAACATTGTCAGGTAGATTATCGGTTTTTATTCCTGCAGTATACCGGAGCACATGCAGGCCTGGAGGGCTTGTCAGGTATACAAACATTGGTCCGCGCAGTCTGATTCAGTGTACTATAGCTCATGCAAGCGTTGCAATCTTCGACTTGTCAGGTATACTGGGTGGTAACATGCAAAAAGTCTTGTCATGCATGTTACCAGCACGTCCTGTACATTTTTTTTTACTGCGGTATACTGGAGCACACGCAAGTAGTAGTAGTCTTGCCAGGTATACCATTCATGCGTTCCCTTTTTTTCCGCAAATGCTAATAGCTGTACGTTTTCACTGCATATTAACTATCTTGCTTTTGTATGTTTCAATTACCTCCTTCTGTATTCATCTGTGTAGAGTCACCATCGTCGGCAAAACGCTTGTCAAGCTTATGTGGTAGATTATAGCATTCTACTCTGTCATGTGTATGGTTTCCACTCGTACTACTACTAATGTAATAGTCATATTAGTGTTAATTTAACTGTTCTCCGCACCCTCCATCGCACTGTGTGTGTTGGCATCACACCCGTGTCGTCGCTATCATACTGTAGTGTCTCGTCTGTATATATTTTTTCCCTGTTGACGAAGCGCTCGCTTCATAGTTTTCCCCCTTGTCGCTCCGCAACCTACCTGTTCGCTATATCTATGACGTTACCAATATATATATTTATATATGNATGTGTATGGTTTCCACTCGTACTATAATGTAATAGTCATATTAGTATTAATTTAACTGTTCTCCGCACCCTCCATTGCACTGTGTGTGTTGGCATCACACCCGTGTCGTCACTATCATACTGTAGTATCTCGTCTGTATATGTTTTTTTTCCTGTTGACGAAGCGCACGCTTCATTGTTTTCCCCCTTGTCGCTCCGCAACCTACCTGTTCGCTATATCTATGACGTTACCAATATATATATTTATATATGTATTGCTAGTGTTGTAGGAATAGAGTACTGCCGGTTCCAAGTCCGGGGTCCGTCTGCATGGTTATGCCATGCAAATGGTAAATGGGAGGACGGGGTTCGTCTGCATGTTTATATTGCTTACTGCGTAATACAATCTGTATTACGTTTAATAAAAGGTGTAAATAAGCCTGTGTCATGCTTTTTTTAAATACTGTGTTGAGTTCACTTCAATATAATGTGGAATTTATATTCAATACATAAGAAACTAGCATTTTTAATACTTTTTTACTGGGCTGAGATAATTGAAAGTAATATATATATTCAATACATAAGAAACTGACACAACATATTTTTTTTATACTTTTCAATTAATCAAGTTTTTACTGACTGACACAACATATTTTTTAAATACTTTTTCAAATTATTATTATGCTGCTAATCAAAATAAATAAACAATTCAATGTGCACTGCCTCGCACGATTTTATGGCTAGAGGGTTTAATTAACTGTCAAAAAAATAGCTGCAGACTTGTACTGACTGCAAACAAACATGGCCGCTGCTCCTGCTGCTGCTGAGGTGGTGACGTCAACATGGCTGCTGCTGCTACGAAGGGGTGGCACCATCCAATATGGCCGCCGATAATTTAAAAAAAAATTTTATACTTATATAACACATACATTTTTTAATTTTCTGGCTGGCAAAATGGTCGCCAACTTGTACTTACTGCAAACATGGTCACCGATAATTTTAAACATTTTTTAATAAATTTTTTTACATAAGTTTTTATATAACTTTTTAATTTACTGGCTGGCAAAATGGCCTCCTCCTCCATTGAAAACAACTTGTACTAGCTGACAAAATGGTCGCCAACTTGTACTTACTGCACACATGGTCACCGATAATTTAAAAAATTAAATAAATTTTTTTACATAACTAATTAATTTACTGGCTAGCAAAATGGCCGTCTACTTGTACTGGTTGGCAACATGGCCGACATGTTTTTGCAGGCCTCATCCAATATGGCTACCAATAATTTTTAATAAATTCTTTACATAAGTTTTAATTTACTGGCTAGCAAAATGGCCACCAACTTGTACTAGCCTACTTGCACTGGTTGGCAAAATGGACGCCATGTTATTGTATGCCTCATCCAATACATTACTTTTTTTTTAAATTTAATAAAATTTTTACATAACTTTTTACATAACTTTTAATTTACGGTCTGGCCAAATGGCCGTCATGGGATCGAATGTTCTAGAATGTACTAGCTGGCAACATGGCCGCCAACTTGCTACCAAAATGGCCACCAACATGGCCGACCTCCTGCGGATGCATTCCTTCTCCTGCAAATGCATTCCTCCTGCTCTTGTATTCCTCCTCCCTTCCTCCCTGTCATGAACCTGTGTTCGAATGCCCTATTATACACTACTTTTATTGTATATTTTTTTAAGTTCTTGGGTTATGTATCGTTCACAATCGTGTCTAGCTGGTCGTTTTTCAGCCAGCAAAATATATATGTACGTGTAGTTAAGTTTTAGAAATTGCCGCCGCACAGTGTGAATTTTTGGCAATCCAGGAGGAAAAAATTCGGAATGCAAATAGATAGCAATATTTTCTTTGGGACAAATGACTTTTAGTAATAAAAAGTATAAAATAAGTAATTGCACAAGTTATTTAATGCATTTAAGGTGCCCGCCTGCCTGGGACGGGATAGCACTGTTGCTTGAATTTCGTGCCGTTCTTGCACTAAGGCGGGGGCAGGTTTCAGAACTACAGAGCTTTAGTTCCCTGTCACTCTTGCTCGCTACCACTCCACTCTCGGAGTTGCGTGGTGACTCTCTCTCCTCCCGCCCGTCGTCTTTGTCCCTTTTACAACCCACACACTACCGTTTTGGCTGTCAACAGCCGGCTTGTCTGCTGCCGCGTTCTTCAGGTCGAAAAACAAGTAAATACGCTCGGGCAAAGTAGGTAGACGCTCCGCATGTCTCACGCTGTACAAGTTGGGCAAAGCTGTAATTTGCAAATATACTCTTTATCTTACTTTCCGAAGAGATCGCTTTCCTATTCGTTTATATGTGTATGAGTTGTGTGTGTAGGTGTGCGTGTCTATCCCTACAATATTTTGAAATTATAAACTGAAATTAATTTAACATTGTACACAAGGATTTTGCTTTTTTTTTAGTTTTAGGCAATGCTGGCTGCTGACTTTCAAAATAGTGGTTTTATAAATATGTTATGTTAATTTCGTATGTTTTCAAAACCGCTTGAACAAAAACAACCAAACTCGGAACACTGGAAGTATTTATTAAATGTATATGTTTTTTCGTGTGCCATTTTGAAAGGTAAACCAAGTGAAAAAATAGGTAATGTTACATCTCGAAAACAATCCAAAAATTGTGACCAAGACCGCTATTTTATAATTTTGCTAAAATAATGCATTTTAGTTCATTTCTTTGTTATGTTCATGAAATAGTTTTAACCAATTTCATTTAAATTTTTTTGGCTAAATATTTTGCAAGAAATAAGAATGTTCAACGCTACATAAAGAGAACATATTAAAAATTTTTAATATTATTTTCTTTACATGTGGCTTTCAGTCAGTAAACCTATGTCTTATTGTACTGTAGGCTGCTCACACTGGTGGTGAAGCCTGGATTTTATTCAAGGAATGTTTTATAAAACCTCTACTTATAATAAATTCCATGACATAGTTGGGATATAATACTATTGTAGTGCTTCTGTTACCACTGAAGTATCTTTAAATGTCTCTGCGATCTGTGGAAGTGGCGTAAGTGTAATATTATTATTAAAAAAAAGGTTGTCGAGAAGAGGGGGTAAAACGATTGAATCCTCAGAGCATGTGACAAGTAGTTATAAGCAAAATTGTGTATGCGTGCCTGAACGTAATACAACACAAATATAAGACATGAATAAATAATTTATATAAATAGTAATGATGTTATAAAATCAAGTTACAATGATTGATGAAATCAATAGAAGTAATTTCATTATCTATAGATCAGGGTTTGGAAGTACACTTGAGAATGAATATTGATTTGCTTCGTAGTCAAAATAATTTAATGTTTTTATTTTATTCCTGAAAGTGCAAGAATACAGCAACATGCACAAAACTAGTTTTTTGTGGTAATCAAATCCATGATACTCTATGAAATAAAACAAACTTATTAAAATACATTAAGATATCTTGAAACATATTCCACATATACACAGAAAATTGTCTAATGTTTGTGCAGCAAGAAAACTGGCAACTGGCATATATCAATATTCTGCGCATATAAGCATTTCTCGTGTAATAATGGCCATAATTGTTTGGAATTCATGGAAAGCTTAAATATGCTGCCACACTTAAACTGTAGGCGCGAAACCGTGCAACATAAAATTATAGCATTTACATGCACAATGTAAGAAAAAATTATGAAATAGCATTTTTCTGTGGACCACATGACGCTGTATTTCGAATAAGCAAAAGCTGACAAAAAAGAGCATCAATTAAGTAACAGTATTTTATAAAAATAAAAAAGAAGGTATGTTTCATATTACACCAAAATAGTTAGTTGGGCTAACAAATTTTGTTATTATGAAAAGCCTGCCAAATATTCGTCCGATAACAATGAAATACATACGAGTCTTATAATGGTGAGCCAAATATTCAAAACAGAAATATTCTCTTTAAATTTATATTTAGAATTACGTGTACGTTATCACATATGCATGCCATGAACTGAAACAGTACAACAGAAAAATCTCCGTCGCCTTAAATTTTATCGTTTGAACACTTTTTTTTTTTAACTGACACTACCCCCAGAAAATTTGATTTCTGTATTACTGATATTAAGTACCTTTTAATTATACATGTATGAAAAAACTGGATATCTTTTAATTCATCTTCTCAAATCTTCTAAGAAAATTTTTGCACCATTTCATTTGCCGGGAATAATTAATTTACCACACAAATTGTGTAATATATTACACATTGAGGAAGTTGACTTAATAGCATTGATTTCTGCTCAATCGAGTTTATTTGTCTTTTAGTGAATTCGTGTTGAGATGTCATGGGAATGTTCTCTGATTTCCATGTTGCGTGGTATTCTCGGATCGATAATGTTTGGTAGCTGACAATTAATATAAAAGTTTGTCAGCTTATCCATCATATTCTCTTCCCAAAATCTGTCACTCTTCTCGATCTCTTGTACCAGCATTCCTTGTGGATTCCAAAGTGTANTTCATCTTCTCAAATCTTCTAAGAAAATTTTTGCACCATTTCATTTGCCGGGAATAATTAATTTACCACACAAATTTTGTAATATATTACACATTGAGGAAGTTGACATAATAGTATTGATTTCTGCTCAATCCAGTTTATTTGTCTTTTAGTGAATTCGTGTTGAGATGTCATGGGAATGTTCTCTGATTTCCATGTTGCGTGGTATTCTCGGATCGATAACGTTTGGTAGCTGACAATTAATATAAAAGTTTGTCAGCTTATCTATCATATTCTCTTCCCAAAATCTGTCACTCTTCTCGATCTCTTGTACCAGCATTCCTTGTGGATTCCAAAGTGTANTATCATATTCTCTTCCCAAAATCTGTCACTCTTCTCGATCTCTTGTACCAGCATTCCTTGTGGATTCCAAAGTGTAAACACACAAATTTGGAGTTTTGTAATGTGCAGTTGACCTTGAACCTTGCACATATATGGATGTGTTTCTTTTAAGCTTAACTTTCCGTGGGCAAAGGTGCAGAATTGTACTTTCTTCTCAAGTATCACTTGCTCAGGTGTTAACGCTGATTCCAATGCAGGACATTTGATTTCCACTATAGCATTTTCTCCAAGTAGGCAATCAGGAGAAGCTGCAAGCCATGGAAGTTCTTCATCCACGTACAGCCCTGCGAGCAAANATTTTCTCCAAGTAGGCAATCAGGAGAAGCTGCAAGCCATGGAAGTTCTTCATCCACGTACAGCCCTGCGAGCAAATTGTCTGCTTGCAAATAATTTGCAAGAGCATTCCGAGCGATGGGCTCTTTCTCAATGCCATATTTAGTTCCCACGGAGCCTTTAAAGTCACTGTAAAGAAGAGAAGTAACTGTCTTGCCACATGATGTTGTTTTATGCATTCGGCAAATTTTACCAAAGTTGGAAGAGGTTAAGCGTTTTAATCGTTCACAATGCCACAAATGAGAATTTACTTGTGATGCTGCGTTTTGATGTTTTCGTATCTGTTCATCACTTAACTCCAAATTCTTTAAGAACTGTACTTTTCTTTCTTCATACACAGATACATGTAAATCTGGAGTTGGTTGTACGGATTGTTCCACATTATAATAGTGGTTATCAGCCCCAGTGAACCCAAGCCGCCTTCTTGTACTGTTTAAAACACTTTGTTTGGCTTTTCTGAAAAAAAAATTTTCTTCGGACTTTTGCTTCTTTCTTTCATAAGCTCTGATAAATGTTCCGGGACTACGCCCTGTCATTTCTGTACTTAGGCACCGCTGCACCTTTCCTCCTGTATTGTGCTGTACGACAGACAGTTCACTTCACATTTTGTATCCCCCGCGTAAGGCAAAATTTACCCTTTTTCCACCAACAAATCTACAAAGTGTAGAATTAAAGTTTTCGATGAGGTTTGTTGTGACATTTTCTAACAGGCTTTCTGCATGGTGAGCGACAATATTTTTAGCAGACATAATTTCTTGCCACATACCAAAGCTCTCCAAAGTGGAACTAAATTTCTTCGTCTTCCATTCGTGTACAAAAGTAGCGAAGGTCTCCACACCTGGAATGATCACCAAAAACATGATATGGCCCGTTATCAACGTCTTTGTGAAGCATCTCTATGCGTTGTTAAAGTGTTAGAGAATGTTCCGACTTCCTGTGATTGATGGCCCCAGAGATTGCGGCTCGAAGTCGCGGGATTCTGTTTCTTATTTTTGATCTCAATGCAGTAGGCACTAAACTAACATAGGTTTTCACTTTAGATGTTTTTTCGTTCAGACGCCGAAGATAGTTCCTTAGTATGTAGTTAGTGCACTCTATTTTCTTGATGTAGTAGTTGGGACCATATTGTTTCGCTTTAGTGAGT
This sequence comes from Clitarchus hookeri, assembly GCA_002778355.1. Lineage (NCBI taxonomy): Eukaryota > Metazoa > Arthropoda > Insecta > Phasmatodea > Phasmatidae > Clitarchus > Clitarchus hookeri. The sequence continues at coordinate 58,367 of NQII01008650.1, read as the reverse complement.
AGTCGCATTACACTACTGTCGCCATCACCTGGGAAAATAACATCATACGAAAACATCACTTTCAATTTTACATCAACAACATTTCATGCTTTTCCACATAACAAGTCAAAACTTTTAAGATGCAAATATATGGGCGTGTATGTGTTTGAGTTTGTTTATGTATGTATGTGTGTATGCAAGTATGTGTGCATGCATGTATGTATACATGTATGTGTGGGCCCGCACGGGTGTGTGAGTAAATTATGTGTTAGGTAGTAAAAGGAACATGACTTTTTCGATAATATCATGCAATATTGTCTTGTATATTAGTCTACATTTTATAAATCTGTAGATATATTTCAACGTATTACTAAAAATAATTTGTGTCGTCCAATTATATGCAGTTTTGGTTTACGCATGTATCTTTGCGTAATTCAAATTTACTAAACAAAGTATGAGTGTTTGTCACATATGAAGAATATTGTGAAATGTAGTAATTAACAAAGTCACACAGCAACTGCTATTGGCATAGTGGCTTTGGTACAACGATCTGCCATACCGATCTGATATAGTTTCCCGGCAGGGATATAACAGTTTTCGCATATGGAGATCATACCGAAAGCTGCCGTCTGATCGCGGGATTTTCTCAGGAATCTTCTATTCCCTTTCCCCTAAATTCCCGGGTCGCTCCTTAATAAGGTCTCAGACCATAATGCAGTATCCTTGACTGGAAAATGTTACAGCACTCAATTTTGAAGCTAGTATTATTACATTGAGATCTTGGAGCGAATTAAGAATAGTACTATTACAAATTAAGAAAGTTTTTTATTTGTAATAAATAAAAGCATGTCATTGTAAATTACAAGGTAACATAGTGACAGTGAAATAAAGTTTCCCTCAAAACGTGCTTATTTACTTTTTCAGAGGAAAATAAAGTAGCTAAAATATCAAGATGACAGGACGGTATCTGAAAACAGCTTTGGAGTAGCCCATGGCAGAAGGATGAAAGCTACAACACAAACATAAATGTTCACTTTAACATCCAGCAATAGTAACCACGTGTTATGGACACTATTTTTTAAGAATAGAAAATCTGAAAGTTGTCAAACGAGGTAAGAAACTTTAGACAATTTAACTATAAGGTAAGCACGGCAAAACACTTAGATAACAAGTTTATAAACATGTAACTCTGGAAATATTCATTAACTTACCTATCAGACACCGGTACCGTAAATTGTACATAGATAAACTTTTCTGGAAGCCTTCAACAATGATGTCAGCTTCCATTGAAGTCGATGACTTGCTCCAATTTCGGAAACAAGTGTGATTTGTAGCTGATTACTTCTTGTTGTGTGCTCTTGCACAAATGCAGCAATACTTGTTCCTGACACTTGCAAATAGCACCTTGCCAGTTCTTTTGCCCAAAATGCAAGCCTGAAACAGGTTTAACATAATCACTCTACGTTGATTACTGTTGGGAGAAATAATTACAAGTTAGTACCAACTGGAGTACGTACAACGCCTGACAATGCATTGTAATTAGTCTTGTAGGACCTCTTACACCAAGCTCCATCAGTAACAACTGTAATGAACGGAATTTATNTGGGAGAAATAATTACAAGTTAGTACCAACTGGAGTACGTACAACGCCTGACAATGCATTGTAATTAGTCTTGTAGGGCCTCTTACACCAAGCTCCATCAGTAACAACTGTAATGAACGGAATTAACTGCGTCAATATCACCTGCTTCAATTGCCATCTCTATCTCTCTTCCTTTGCAGCTTCATTCATTTTCTGACAGACNTCTGCGTCAATATCACCTGCTTCAATTGCCATCTCTATCTCTCTTCCTTTGCAGCTTCATTCATTTTCTGACAGACAATATCATGAATAACTGTCGATAACAAGCTTTCATGTCGAGTGTAGGTATCTTTCGACATGCATGGCATATCAAGAGTAGCTGTTATTTTACTTAGAGATGAATAACCTTGACCAGTCGTTAACATACTACTTTACAGCAGCTGCATTAATGTCCATCCATGCAACTGTCTTTACGTTTCAGATCTTCGGAATGAAATTTTTTTTTTAATGCCACACATGTTGCATTCAAAATGGAAAAAGCTGATGAGGCCTCTGTTTTCTTCTTTAACAAACTCCATGTTGGAGAAGGAGCACCCAAATAATTCACCATGATTGTTCATTCGTTTAATTTCGTTGAATATATGTCCAACATCAAATATTCTTCTTTCTGAGAGCTCTGGTTTGGGAAACAATTTTTTGATTTGATCATTTGAACCAGTGTCAATTGCCAACATCTCTGGTGAAGATACTATCGTGGTCAAAGACGCTTCCCCGGGTGTTTTCTCAAGAAATAGAAATTGGGTTGTGTAGAGTGTAGAGGTAATGCAGAGAGTATTTTTACTTCTAAGAAGCAGTAGTCTACTTAACATAAAATCGCCAAATAAAACTCATAAGCATGTAAATAATATCTCATGCAATAGCAGTGGAAAGTTTTCGGTAAAAATATATAAATGTTTGATGGACATACAACTTCAGAGGAAGTAAGGTCTTGTTTTGCATATCGCTCCAATGTAGCCTGAGTTACTCTGAACACCCGGGATGCTTTTAAACTGCCCACGTCCTTATTTCTTAGAGCATTTACAGCTGCTTTACTGCTAGGGATCCCACTGCTTCCTTCTATACATCTATTACAAAATGGAACCATGGCTAAATAATTGGAACAGAAACAGGACGCCAATAAATAAGAGAAATGGCAAATGTGATGAAAAGCATTAACCTCAGATATTCTTGGAGGCTTTAAATTAAAGCAGATTTGAATCCACACACAAAAACATTCCCGAACTATAATGGCTCCGACCAGTAATTGCTACATCTTTGTAAATTTTAACTTAATACCCCACCAACGTGTTAATGTGTTTTAAAAATACTTATAAAACACTAAAGCAGATGATTAAATTAAAAACACAATTTACTTAAACCAATTTTTAATGCGGTTAAGTTATTATAATGATATCCTCAGGGTAATTGTTGTTCTGTAGGAGAGGAAAAGGTGGCAGAATCTAGTATTTGAAGTATCCACCTATGCAATTATTCAACTTTGGATCCTTAAGGGTCCCGCTTGGTTGGACATTTCTTACATGTCGGAAGCCAAAAAGCTTCAGGGGGTGGAGGGGGGGTGTTTTATTCAATAACTACTCTACGTGTCATTGTCGGGTCAGCTTACAAATAGAATTTAAATAACATTTCGCATCGAACAACTAGTTTTCATTTTTTATTTGCAATCTAATTTGCATTTTTAATGTGCAGATTGTTAAAATAGGTGTTTTCATAGTAATTTTTTAGGCACGAAAACTGTGGGTTCGTGATATTGAAAGTTGTGTAGGGACGTGCAGCAAATTTTTATGGCATGGTACTAAAACTGTAGGTATCACAGCTGAAAGTCTCGTAGAGGCGAGCTACTGATGAAAAGACTGCATGCAAGTTCAATGTCCTGGTTTAGAGGTGAAGGGACATTAGTATGTGTGTGCCTGGGCTACTATTAGCGCTCCCGCAATTCTAAGCCTCGGAATAACAAAAATCGCCCAGCCAGGCAGAACCCTTAAAGTCATCCTCTTAGAGTTCCTAGTTATCCACATGATATACTTCATTTCATATAAGTTGGCCAGATTCTGACAGTCAGTAAGTGGCAATTTTACGTATATGAAACAAACAAAGTGCCTTACGTGTTTGATATTAATTCCAAAGTCATACAGAAATATTGCATAATATTGTTGAATTATTTTTTCTAATAATTTTACGAAATATATTTCAAATTCGTGTCGTTAGGAGCCAGTAATAGAAGAACAGTCAACTTTAAAAGACGCAATCAATTGAGAAAAGTAAGCAACTCAGATCACGCCAGAAGAGAAAAGCGTTCGTGTGCTTTATATAATACATTTACGAACAGATACCAATAGTTTTATTTTTTGTGAGCTCTGTATAATTTTTTAAGTAACATATGTTTCGTGTACAGCGATTTTGAGTACTAGTAATTTCTATTCGGCAGGCAATCATTCGTTTACATAAATTATATGCCATATTATTCTTGTACCATATTTCCTTGTTTCCGAACAAAGTGGGACACGCATGAATAGTTTTTAAGCAATTTTAACGTTATTCAACGTAATATATTTCCATCTCGAATATATTAGCTATAATGTCCNATTCTGACAGTCAGTAAGTGGCAATTTTACGTATATGAAACAAACAAAGTGCCTTACGTGTTTGATATTAATTCCAAAGTCATGCAGAAATATTGCATAATATTGTTGAATTATTTTTTCTAATAATTTTACGAAATATATTTCAAATTCGTTTCGTTAGGCGCCAGTAATAGAAGAACAGTCAACTTTAAAAGACGCAATCAATTGAGAAAAGTAAGCAACTCAGATCATGCCAGAAGAGAAAAGCGTTCGTGTGCTTTATATAATACATTTACGAACATATACCAATAGTTTTATTTTTTGTGAGCTCTGCATAATTTTTTAAGTAACATATGTTTCGTGTACAGCGATTTTGAGTACTAGTAATTTCTATTCGGCAGGCAATCATTCGTTTACATAAATTATATGCCATAATATTCTTGTACCATATTTCCTTGTTTCCGAACAAAGTGGGACACGCGTGAATAGTTTTTAAGCAATTTTAACGTTATTCAACGTAATATATTTCCATCTCGAATATATTAGCTATAATGTCCNAATAGTTTTTAAGCAATTTTAACGTTATTCAACGTAATATATTTCCATCTCGAATATATTAGCTATAATGTCCAACGTGTGATAATAGCTACAACTACCGTTTCACAAATGTTATCCCAAATTCACTGTGTCGGGCAAATTAAAAAAGAGTTAGCATATATTACATTTTTTGTAGGTTTTATATTTTTATTTTTATAACCTACTAATTTTTTTTAGACAGATGCTAGTCTAAAATATCTTAAAATTTGTTTAGCATTACTTTTTTTTGTTGTTGCTAAATGTGAAATTAAATATTTATATTTTTGCCCTTTAACATAACAATTTACTGATTAATGATTTATGTACACATTACTATTACTACAGTCGCAGCTACCTATTTCTGAGTAGCAAGTTTGCCTAAAACGTCCCACGAACAGTATATTTACAAGGGATCAGCTGATAATGACAGCATGAAAATAAACAACATCGTTGCCATGTGGCCGATCAGCTGATGGCGGAAGGANGGGATCAGCTGATAATGACAGCATGAAAATAAACAACATCGTTGCCATGTGGCCGATCAGCTGATGGCGGAAGGAAGGATACATAGTCAGATGTAGCCAGATGTAAACAGTGGTGCTACTTTCGCAGACCTGTCAGAATCTGGCCAACTTACATGGTACAAAGTATAACAGTCGCCAGTAAAAACAAGAAGTGTTCGGATGCCTTTAAAAAGTATAAATTTCTCAAAAATAAAACATACTCTTCCTAGAATGTAAAGCTGTGAGGCAGAGATAGGGCTCCTCGAATTATGTTTTACAACATAATATATATATTTACTTGGCCACCATGCATGTAGCTTTAAAAAGTGCTGAATTTGGGGAGAGAATGTACTATAGTTGTAATCTACGTCAGTATTTTAACTACTCTGTCGCGCACATTATACGTGACCANTTGGGGAGAGAATGTACTATAGTTGTAATCTACGTCAGTATTTTAACTACTCTGTCGCGCACATTATACGTGACCAGTCTATCATGTAGTATTAAGGCATATGCCTGGATGAATGCGGGGAAATTTTCTGCGGCAGTTAATTCAATTCTGCAGTCTACAATGCCAGATTTTAAACGGTCGTCTTGCTTGCTCACATCAAAGACGAGGAGCGGGGCCGTGTTCATGTACTTGTTCGGTTATAGAATGGGAGCTTGTGTTTGGCCATAGTACGAACGCTGGAAATCTGCATACATTTGGTATGGAACCANGCTTGTGTTTGGCCATAGTACGAACGCTGGAAATCTGCATACATTTGGTATGGAACCATATACGCGGCGTTCGCGAAATCAATATTTAAATCACCATAGGGGTACGCTTCAGAATTGAGGAAAACCTTAACGTTTTTAATATTTACGTGGTCGAATGTCGAACAGTCCTTATTTATTACGTTTCGTTTACCGGCCTGAAACGTTACAATTATATATCTCGGTTTCTCACTTGTAAGACTAGTTTTCACGTTCCAATTTACGCTTACAGAGCTCACTATGTTAGGATAAGTTTCTAAACTCCAAGTACAAAACGCCATATCCACGTTCCTGCCTTTTTCTGCATATTTCAAAAATTTTACGCATTCCGTCATGTTCGCTTATACATGTGGCAGTAACCAGTCAATAGAAAGTATTGCAAGTGTAGCCACCTCTGCGCCAGTGTCCTGGAGTGCATTCGTTTTAGTGTTGGCCATTTGCATAACTTTCTCCTGCTTGGAATAAATGATTATGTGCCTATAGTCTTCAGCGAAGCCTAACAGCATAGGGAGGGGAATACACACTTCAAATTTCCCATTAGCATAGCCAGGAACCTTAAAATCTTCCTCGATTCCCCAGCCAGCCATTTTGGCGGCCAGCAGTTGGTTACGCGTTAATGAAAGGTAATTCTTTATCGTTGCAGTGATTCCAACATCGCGAGTGGCATATACTTCACACCCATTCAATTCATAGGAGATTCTATTGATCTGTGAACTATACCATTTGTAATGATTTTAGTTGTTTCTGGAAGCGCATTACCCGCCCTTGTAAGCGTCCCTCTAAAGCGCAAATAAGAATTACATGGTGCCGTGTAAATATCTTGGTTTTGTACTNACCCGCCCTTGTAAGCGTCCCTCTAAAGCGCAAATAAGAATTACATGGTGCCGTGTAAATATCTTGGTTTTGTACTGGAATTCGTACCTCGGACGATGCCATGTGCGGCCCTGGCAGGTAGGGCGAATAAGTGTGTATTTCCGCCTTGGTAATTGCATCTTCGTATCCTACTGGCTCGCTTACATTTAATATTTCCTCGCCCATACTTACTCTTGACCGTTAAACCTAATCGTGTAAGGAAACGAACNTGGCTCGCTTACATTTAATATTTCCTCGCCCATACTTACTCTTGACCGTTAAACCTAATCGTGTAAGGAAACGAACATTTTCAGTAGTTAGCGGACTGTATGCCTGCCTCGTACTGACTTTAGGTGTGGTGCGATACGCTCCTTTATTCACTTTAATATGATTAATTTTCAGGCCCATTTTTCCACAAATGTAAACGCACTGTTATTTCCTCACCTCGAAAATTAATCAAACGACTTTCTTGGTCTACTACGGAAACAATTACTTCCTGTGCATTCTCTATCGCGACCGGGACATATATGGGTGTTGTTGGCATGCTCACAAGATTAAATCCCGATGGCACATTTGCAGAGAATTCATATGATGTCTGGCTTGGTTTACCGTTGAGATACGAGCCGCTAACTAAATTACAATTTAATCTTATAATGTTAACGGGAAAAATGTTTACAGGCAATGTAGATACATAGGTTTTATTTGCCTCGTATTTCGCGTTTTCAAATCCCAGCATGGCAGCGAGAGTATCGCTTTTCGAGAAGTCTACCTGGACACTACACTTTATCTTGCTGTGCAGAGTATTAGAATTTCCACGCAGTACTAAAGTCACATCTGGCTCCAGCTCTCGTTTAAGATAATCGCCAATATCTTCTATCTCGTACGAGCCAGTAGGTATTCGTACCTCACCCCTTTTACCATCTGCCTTAACATATCGAAACATGCAATTATAACCATCAATGTTAGGTACTCAAAAATATGTTTGAAAATCTATCACGGCAATAGACCACTCGCCTGCCAGGTTTAGCGGCAAAAAATGCACTGACCGTAATTCTGACGAATTGCCTGCCACAATCAAGGTGATAGACATGACTGACGCCTTAGTAGTATTGGGTAGACGTTAAATAATGTAGGCATAAATGGCCGCAATTCCAGTACCGCTGTCGCTGTTCTCTCTTGTGGTTATAATACATTCTACTGCCTTTAAAAAAAAATTTCAGTTCTGGTGGGGTCCTTAAGTTACCGAAGCTGTCGTAATATTCAACTGTTTCCCGTTTTTTCTATATGCAGTCCAGTGTGTGCCTGACCCCGAACTAGTATCTAAATTCACTATACCACATTCTGATTTTTTCGGCCGCTCTGGAACTATCTTGCATAAACACCCCACAAAAATTATGTATTTTTAATTTTTGCGAAAATTTATGCTAATCAATGTTTGTCAGTGGCTGGTCGGGCAGTCCCCTTAGGACTTCCGCCGCCGATGTACAGGCCCACCACCACCGTGATGCAGGTGCAAGTATAAACCTTTTCCCATGTTTTTATGTTTTTTTGTGCTGGCTAGAATTTCCATCTGCTTATTATGTCGGAATTGTTTCGCTAATTGTTTATTTCCATCGTTAGCACTTTTCATAGCTCGTGCTATTCCACTGGCACCGCTTATTAACGATCCTAAAAGTCCTATTGCAGGCAGCAAAAATGGAAGTATACTTCCGCTCTTAACTTTTCTACCCCTGTACTTCTTCTTCTTAACCGTTCGTCGTCAAAATCGCACATCCATTCTGCGCTTAACTTTAGCCTTCATTATTTTACCAACTGTCCACGCCGCCAATCGCTCGCTGAATTTCGGATTTGTAGTTTTGACTATAGTCTTGGCCTTATTCACAAGGATTATGTCAGCTGCATGTCTATCAGCCAAATTATCACTCTCAGTGTACGAAATATCGTGTGGCTTACATGCCGCATCTTGTGTATTTATAGGCGCGTCCCCACATTGGAGTCTGCGGGCTAACCGTGTTCCAGGACCGCAAAACTTGTAGCCTGGAATATGGGTCTCGAAAGGAAGATAATTAATTATTTTATTTACAAGACCTGCTCCCATCTTCTTGTCGATCTTATTTCCACGGCGCATAGTGTGGCACTGACTGTTGATTTGTTTAGTGAAGTGTTTTATAATGATCCTTGAATAACGTGTGTCTGTGTTATGTTCTAAGGGATAGTTCGCTGCGAGAGGGGCCAGTCTGTTCTCTCCCCTCCGACCGCGACGGCTGTCGCACTCACTTGCACCCCTACTATGAGGCTGCCGAGTTCGCTCCTTTGGTCTGACCCCCTCATGGCGAGTGGCAGCCTCGAGTGCCATTTGGAACCCCGAGATCGTCCCTTTTGTCCGACCCACACCAACCAAATTAAGATCTTGTCTGCAGGGCTTTGCTTGCAAGGTGACTAAAAAAAAGTTACCAGAGGTCTTCTGTGGGTATCCAGCTGTTGTAATGATGATCAAACCCTAGCCGTTTTACAAACGCCTTATTATTCTTAGTGCCGATCACTTTCTTGACTAAATAAGTGTGCATATATTTAGTAGGCATGTTTTCCTGCTCGTAAAAAGAACCTTTTATCTGCTCACCATTTAAATCTTCGAGTACATATGTTCGTGGCTTGTAACACCGGATCTTTGCAACACGGAATATTTCCAGAGGCCAATTCGGATAGTAACTTTTAGAGAAAACATTTTTAAGACGGGAAATGTGCACATAATTGCCTACTTTCGCTTTCTGCTTACTTGAATCTAGATCTTTTATATTCCTAAACACTGTTGATATCAGCGAATTGTCTTTTACATCCACTAGACGCATACAAATTGTTCTGTTTCCTATTATTGTAATTATTAATTAATTGGGGTAGAATATCCTACCAGGTATAACTTCCTTGTGCTGAAAATTCGCGCCACATATGATTTTTAAGAGTTCTATTAAAATGTTCCACTATAGAGTCTTTTTATCACTAAATGTACTATAATGATTAATATTTTTCTGTTGCATCAGTGCTTGGAATGGTTTATTATAGAATTCCTTACCTAAGTCCGTTTGTAAATTTTTCTATGAGCCCTTATCGCCCAAAATTATAGTCATAGCCTTGGCTACGTCTTTTCCCGTTTTCCGTTAGACGGGAATGGCCCACGAGAATTTACTGTAACAGTCAATACCTATTAACATGTACCGGAAACATTTATTTACAGAAGCATAAGGTATCATTTCAACCAAATCTGCCTGATACAGGTGACGAATTCCAAACAGTGTACTTGTCTGCTACCAAAATTTTTCCGCAGTGGTTTGTGTATTTCAGTGGCGATTGCTGCACGAGGCATTATTATTTCAGTATATGTAACCCCTTTCTCACAGTTCTTCAACAATATTCACAATCTCATTGGTGTGTGAATTATTTCCTGCCTGCCAGGATGCAAAGAGGAGTTGTAGGCGCTCGACTAATTCATTCACATCATCCCAGTAAACAAACTCGGACTGACTGCCGTTATCAAGTTTCAGTCACGAGCCGCTAGCTATGCCGACGTCCGGAAACAATTCTGATACAAAGTCGAATTTTGCGTGTGTTTCGTCTTTATATGTGCCTGCATTATTCTGTTATCGGTTAAGTGCGCACTAGTAATATACAGAATTTTTTTATATTGATTAAGTGCTTCACGAGAGAATTTGCCTGGTCTGCGCTTAAATAATAGTTTGTTCAAGCCGGGAGATGCATGAATAAGTTCGTTATCGATCTGTACATGATCATTGGGTAGGAAAAATATCTGTTTATTTCCCAGAAACCATTTTCTATTCCTTCTGTAAACACCATAAACACTATCATTAAAATGCTGTTTATACGATGTTAGATAATTACGAACAGTGGCCAAGCAAGAACTGGCCCTTTTTTTTAGGTTTTGATTCATCCAACGAAACTTTGTCTGCAATTGGCTTTAATTCGGGTTCAGTCTTCATGCCAGGGAGAATATCTGGTTTATTATTTAGCGTATCCAGTCGAGAAGTTATTGGCTGAAATGCATGTTCCAATACTGCATCCCGTTCCATTTGCACCCGCTTAGATTGCAAATACTTCCCTCGTACTCTTGCGATGACGCGAGTCAAGTCCTCGGCTGCCGCAGACATAATACAGATATTATTAGCGTAATGTGTGTACTTTATATTAAATAATTGCTCTGCGTGCAATTGCATTGACAATTTTATCTTCGAAAGTATTGAGTTGTTTTATTATTGCAGTAATGTATGTGCGCGCAATGCTGCCATTTCTCATCGTCTGTACGAATGTCATTTAAATGGCAGATAATTCTGTTCCGTAGTAGTTCCTCAATGTCCGACATGCCACTAATCAAACTACAGTTACGGCTGTCTAGTTCTTCAAGAACATGTGTAACTTGTTTATTGTTCATTCCCTCAAATATAGCGCTAAGTTTAGTCTCTAAGCCAGCTACGCTCTCCTGCAGTGTATGCAGCTCAGCCACACTTATGCCGAGCGTATTTACTTGTTCAGCAAGTTTCGTGGAGATATTTGCAAACCCCTTACCCACAGTTTGTTCGAGCACTGTTTCAACTGAAGTGAGCTTGGCGTTCATAGTGGCCAGCTTGGCAGCACTCTTGTTCGCTATGCGTAAATTATCATTTAATGTTGACACAAGTGTTGTAAGCGATCTGTAATAGACACGGTCATGCAGGTCCGTAAGTTGTGCTTCCACTGCGGGCAGTTTACTTGCCACTATGCTTCGCACTTTATTTGATAAAGTCTGAAAACGTTTCGTCTCATTAACAGTTAACATACTAACGGTGCTGAGGTTCGATTCTACCTTAGTGGTTAATGTGTCCAGCACAGTCTTGTCATTAATGTGGCTGGCGAGTTTAGCGCTGAGGCCGTCCACTTGAGCCCCCACATCGGTAATTTTTTCTGCATGGCTAACACCATGCTGCCTACCGCATCGATTTTCTGTACTTCATCGGTAATTTAGCAAGCTGCGCGTCCAGCTTGGTAAAGAGTGCATTTGTGTTGGCGAACACACGGCCCTCCATGGCCCCTAAATTCGATTCAATAATTTTTGGGGTGCTCTCAGACTTGAGGTAAGTGTCTAGCAATGCTGTGAGGCCCGCTAGCACTCCAGCACCGATCTGTTATCCCATATTAGCGATTTTATTCTCCACAGTATATATCCTACATCCTAACACACTTAGTTTCAACAGGCCTTCGGATATTTTGTGTAGCTGGGCCTCCATTTTGGTAGACAGTGCGTTCGTGTTACCAGGCAGCCTGCCTTCCACTGCTTCGAGTATGTCTCCGCTAGTAATTACCGTGAGTTGGGATACATTTTCAATTAATGATCCGAGACGGACATCCATGTTCACGATCAATATATTAGTATTGTAAAGTCTGTTTTCCACCGTACTGAGTTTCCCGCCCAACACAGACAATTTCTTAACATCGCTGGACAATGTGCCTAATTCGCGCCATACCTGTGTGTACTCTGATAGCTATTTACTCTCCCATACCGCCCAGCGCAGTCTCTACAGANCTGCTTAGCTAGCATTGCTCAACGGGGCCAAGCGTAACACAGCGCAGTCTCTACAGGATTAATTCGAGTCATACCTGTCACTAATGTTCGTAAATGTGTCTCAATACTTGTTTGGAGTGCTAGCACCGGTCGCAGCGCATCAGATGTAACACTTCGCACAAAGGATACGTTAATGGCATCCTCGTCATGCCTGGGAATGCCCAGGTTCTTGGCCTGCGTCCCACTGAAACTGCAATTCCCGTCGTTGGTGGACATTATGCAGCTTTCCGGTGCGCATTTCAGGCCTTTATGCCCAAATTTGGATACAGGGTAACTCATACTTCACTGATGGCTAATAATAATCTGATCGAATGCTTTGCGGTACCGCCTTTTATCAATTGGAAAATATTTTGCTGTCACTAGGAAACCGTACGCGCCGCTCCAGCAATGTGCACACATTTCTTTAAATCTGTCAAATTCCATATCACTATTTACATGGTCCGAGTATATGTGATGTAAATTCATGTTGTCCATACAAAATATGGCCAGGAAATTGGCATTGTCCCGTAAAAGATGCTTCGGCATACGCGAGTATGTTTGACTCATATATACAACATCTACAGCCATATGCCGCCCCATACTGAAATATAGCTGGATATTTATTTGTTTTTCGCACATCACATCGTTAAAAATAAACACAGAGTTCGGTTATGCCTCGTCTGGCTTAATAACTGATTCATTTTCTCTAAAGGGGAAATACTGCAGTCCCACAACACCTTGCAGAATCTATGCTAGGCGTAAATACTTTGGCTTGTGGAGTGATTTTGAATAAAGGTACACGTTTTCGAACCGGAGACCGTTTTGTTCTTCTAATAAACTCACGAGGGCGCAAGTCTTCCCAGAACTTGAAGGACCACATATTATTGCGCGAACTGTTCCCGGCAATAATTTTCCATGCCGCTATTTAAATGTGCCAGATTCCACTGCCTTGTCAATGTTACTAATACATACTGGCAGCCTAGTTTCCTGTGTGAGAACTTCCATTATACTGCTACGCAAATCTGTAAATCTACATTATTTACATGTTATAATTTTTTGGTGAAAGTACGATAGGCCTGCGATGTAATGTAGCGGTTTTTTGAACGTACAGCGATAGCTCGACCGCCTTAATTCGTTTTAACAGCGTCTGACTGGCTTTGCCGCACATACAAGTAGAAATCATGGGGTAATTTATTTCAATCTATCGCCCAGTAACGCTTCCTGAGGGGGGCGCACAACGTCCGCACCCAATTTGTATATTTTCTTAAATGCCTCTGGTCCGCACACGAAGACTGTACTATCGGAGCATGGCTACAGGCTTTGTGGTGGGGTGGAGAGAGGAGGTTGAATTGATGGGGGGTGCCATGTATACCAATATGTCGATCGGCGATGACTCAGCCTGCATAATTCGTTTTAACAGAGTTCTTAAAGCCTCTGGCCTGCACACACAGGCTGTGTCATTAGGAGCGGGGCGACATGTAAATTGTCGTAATTTAAATCAATTTGCCACGCAGCGATGACTCAGATGCCATAATTCGTCTTTAACATCATTCTTAAATGTCACTGGCCGCACACACACAGGCTGTGTCATTGGGAGCGTGGCGACCTGTAAATTTGTGTAATTTGAATCAATTTGCTGCGCTGCGATGACTCAGCCTCCATAATTCGTTTTTTAACAGCATCTGACCGCTTTCGCAGTGTGAGAACGCGCAGCGATGACTCAGCCGCCGTAATTCGTTTTAACGGCATCTGACCACCCTCTTAGCGTGAGAAGGTACCTAATGGCTGCCTCCCCCCTATAATTACGCCCAAATTACTTCCTATCATTTGTTATGTTTTGTTCCCAGGGGGATGCCAGCATAATTTGTGTGTAGGTCGCAGGCGCATATATATACGCTACTCGCATTGGCTAGTATTCAGTTTGCGTTCTTGGGAAGACGCTATTCGAACTGTGACTGTTGGAGACTATTTCTTACATTATGTCTACCAGCGACGATATGTCTGACGTTTAGGTTATCATTACTTGTATTGATACTCCACTACCGGCGTCTCCAGCTACTAAACGTGCGCGTTCACCTTCCCCTGCGAAGGCAGCCAAGAAGATTCCAGTAAGAACACTGTTCTTTTGCAGTTTTTCAGCATCATTTCGCCTACATGTGCAGTACTAGGTATTGGTTAGTGGGAGTGTCTATACCTACTGACGACATGCTTTCACACAACAGCGATAGCCATGTGGGACAACATTACAGGCATTGTTTCTCCTCTGCATAAGTATATTATGCAAACATCAAACAATGTGACATGGGGGAATTGGATGTTGGCCTTGTAGTTGCTAGTTTTNCATTACAGGCATTGTTTCTCCTCTGCATAAGTATATTATGCAAACATCAAACAATGTGACATGGGGGAATTGGATGTCGGCCTTGTAGTTACTAGTTTCGTCCGCAATATTACCCCTTAATTCTACTAAAGAGCGGTTGGTCAGCTACTTCGACGAATGTGTCAAAGCCAAAGCTGTTCACCTAGATGAAGCGACTACTATCATCAACGATGCCATAGCCACAGAGAAGCTGCTACACTCCTAAAACTCGTAAGCCAACGCCAAGAACTTCACTACAGCAAATGGGTCATCACCCGCATTCGATCATGTGAGTTGCTCAACGTATGATTTCAACCAGAAATTTCGAAACTCATTCAATGAAGCAAGCAGCACGTCTGGCAATATTACAGATTACGCTTCGTTCATTTCTTTACGGAGCGGCGGCCATCTATACAAATGTACATACCCGCCAGACGTAACTCAGCCGTCTCTGCTGCAACTGAAATTGTTTCCTACTACCAAGATTCTTTCAACGCCCAGCAGGGACATTTGGAAGCCCCAACAAGGCGTGCAAGTGTTTGTCAATACTGACCACCCGAAGACTGCAATTGACATACACCTAGTNTGCAACTGAAATTGTTTCCTACTACCAAGATTCTTTCAACGCCCAGCAGGGACATTTGGAAGCCCCAACAAGGCGTGTAAGTGTTTGTCAATACTGACCACCCGAAGACTGCAATTGACATACACCTAGCCCGGCTCCTTCACGAAGTCATCGAAATGGTGAATTTGAAGAGAGAGGCAGGTGTGACGCATGACGAGGTTCGTTANCCCGGCTCCTTCACGAAGTCATCGAAATGGTGAATTTGAAGAGAGAGGCAGGTGTGACGCATGACGAGGTTCGTTAGAAAATTTATGTGTTCATTCTATGTCAAGTTTTTTTTTTACTGCTGTAGTTAATTAAATGTGACTCGTGGCGAGGTTCATTAGAAAAAGTTTTTTACTGCTGAAATGTGCTTGTAAGTTCGTTTCACATATTTATGTGTCAAGTTTATTAACCATACAATTTTGTTAATATTCACTTTCGTATGTATGGCAGATATTAAATCGGCATAAAATGTATGAGTTTCATATAATTTCTATTGACATAAAATGTATGAGTTTCATATACTTTCTAGTGAAATGTAGGTATATCATGTGTTCCAAAAACCTGCATTAAAATCAGATTGCTTACTGCGAAATACNAAATGTAGGTATATCATGTGTTCCAAAAACCTGCATTAAAATCAGATTGCTTACTGCGAAATACAATGTGTGTGTATGTATTGCGTTTCATAAAAGACGTAAATAACCCTATGTCATGCTTTTTATTTCTTTGTATTAAAAAAATCCTTTTTTTCTTAAATACTTATTTACTGTGTGTGTGTTTTGAGTTCAATTGAATACCTGGCCTGAGATAATTGCAAGTGTTTAATTTGGAATATTAATTTTCAACGCCTGAGAAAAAACAGATCTTACGGCGGACGGGAGGGAAACTAACACTTTTATATCCAAACTTACAAGTTATATATATGAATACTTACAATTTANTATATCCAAACTTACAAGTTATATATATGAATACTTACAATTTATATATATATTCATACTTACAAGTTATACACCCCCGTGAATACTTACAAGTTATATATATGAATACTTACAAGTTACTTACAATTTATATATATATATATATATATATGAATACTTACATGCNATTTCTTTGTATTAAAAAAATCCTTTTTTTCTTAAATACTTATTTACTGTGTGTGTGTTTTGAGTTCAATTGAATACCTGGCCTGAGATAATTGCAAGTGTTTAATTTGGAA
Source organism: Clitarchus hookeri (assembly GCA_002778355.1). Classification (NCBI taxonomy): domain Eukaryota; kingdom Metazoa; phylum Arthropoda; class Insecta; order Phasmatodea; family Phasmatidae; genus Clitarchus; species Clitarchus hookeri. The sequence goes on along the minus strand of NQII01008650.1, from coordinate 41,723 downwards.
TATTAATTTTCAACGCCTGAGAAAAAACAGATCTTACGGCGGACGGGAGGGAAACTAACACTTTTATATCCAAACTTACAAGTTATATATATGAATACTTACAATTTATATATATATTCATACTTACAAGTTATACACCCCCGTGAATACTTACAAGTTATATATATGAATACTTACAAGTTATACACCCCCGTGAATACTTACAAGTTATATATATGAATACTTACAAGTTACTTACAATTTATATATATGAATACTTACATGGTCTACACATATTATTTCGGAGGTATTGATACTTTCAATTCATTTTACATATGAATAATTATGCTGCTAATCAAGTACTTTTTATTAAAAACTTCAATGTGCACAGCCACCCGCAATTTAATGGCTAGAGGGGGGAGGGGTGGTGGTGGTGCCAACATGGCTGGCACCATCCAATATGGCTGCCGAGAAAGAAAAACATTTAGGATAATTTTTTCAAAAGACATTTTTAATTTACCGGCTGGCAGAATGCCGCCATGGAAAACAAAATGAATGTCATGGCATAATCTAGACACTGGAATTTTTTTAATTTACTGGCTGGCAAAATGGTTACCATGGAAAACAAACTGAATGTAATGGAATGCTCTGCACACTGGGAAAAAAATTTAATACATAAATTTTTTTTTAATTTACTGGCTGGCAAAATGGCCACCATGGAATACAAACTGAATGACATGTGGCTTATGTTCTGACTGCAAAAATGTCCACCAACATGGCCACTGCCTGAATGCCGAAATGGCTGCCGCTGGAGGAATGCAAGAGCAGGATGTGGGCGGCACCAGCCATCTTTTCCTCCAGACTTCCATGTCACGAACTTGTGTTCGAACATACTATTTATAACTACTAAGTGTGCATACAAGTATAGCTTAGGACACCCTAAATATGTATAATTGTAATACATCAAATACTTACTTTCAAAATGGAGGTAGAATAATATTTTAGATTAGTATGCCATGGCTAACGAACAACTAAACTTTCTTCACTGAAGATGTGTATGCCAGCAGTCGTTAATTGAGCATTAAATTAATTAATTTGGAATTTTTTGGTCGCCATTTTGTAATATAGCAACTTGTTGAACAAAGGTTTTTAATGTCATATTTCACAAAGTACCTGAACTAAACGCAACACATTGACATATAAATAGTATTACTACAAACAACACAAATTTAATAATTTTAGATGGCTAAGTTACTTTTTTTATAAATGGATGCTTTATGCCAATTTTTTATGTATCCTATCTTTCTAACAATTAAACCGATTTGAATCAAACTTCGCACGCTGACAGTTATTATTCCTTGCACTAAACACACTGTTTAGTGAGCTATGATGAAAGATGACTCGTTAAATTTCAACTTGTCATGTCTCAGTAAATTCTCAACCAACTCCCAATATATTTTTCATGGAAACAGTACAACGGATGGCAGCATAACATTTTCATAAAGCAGTCTTTTTATTTTCGAAGCGACTGTGTTTTTCTTACAGTATTATATGGGTGGTTCTTCAAAATTTGGTTAACTTATCGCCTAATTTTGTCAAAGGTGTTTTTAGATGGTTATCAGTAAAGTTTTAATTTTATACTCTGGGTATAATATCTACTTTGTTGCATCTAAAAGGACCAGTCACTTTACTAAGTATTATAAGAGAAATTCAAGTTANCAAAGGTGTTTTTAGATGGTTATCAGTAAAGTTTTAATTTTATACTGTGGGTATAATATCTACTTTGTTGCATCTAGAAGGACCAGTCACTTTACTAAGTATTATAAGAGAAATTCAAGTTATTTTAAAATCAATGTTCTAGGGACTGACGAGACATGAGAGGGACTGACGCCAAAGACGGTTTGTGTATTTAATCACATTTTTATTGCAAAATTAACTTTAACAAAATCAAATAACTTACATATAATTACTAATAATTGTAACAAACAGTCAAAATATAAGTTATTTTGTATGGTTAGTAGTATTGTCTTTCTACAATCTTAAAATTAGTATCATAATCTAGTTTCAGTCTCAAACATATTAGGTAGACAATCAGTTTTTTGATAAATAGTTACCTTAACAAGCTATTTTTTTAGTTACCTTAACAAGATAATTTTTCTTAACAGCTAAACTGTACTTTGAGTTTAGTACATACAAACTAATAATCTTTAAGTAATTAACAATATTTAAAAAAATCTGGATTCTAAGTAACAAAATTATAATTTCAATGTAATAATATTCAGTCTTTCTCTAATTAATCACAAAGACTACCACATTACTATTTGTTCTACTTTTCGTAAAGGTTAACAGGCTTCTTAAATTTGTAAAATACTGATCCACTCTTCACTATCAGTTTAGGAACTGGCAGTTTTTCTACAACATCTTCGTAATGCACATCAGCGATATCATTCTCATTTACTTGAAATTCTGTGCCATTATCATTGCAAACTTTAAGGAATGTAACTGTCAACTCTCCATCTTCATCATCATATTTGGAGACAATCGCGGCGTATCGATATTCTTTTCTCTTCACAATTAACTTGATCAGAACATAATCTCCACTGCCATAGCTCGTTTTTTACTTTTCCGGCGCATTCTGGCTTATGCTTGCTAATGGCACATCATCTTCGCAATCCGTGAAAACATCTGAAACTTGAAGCCGCTTTGTATTGCTTTGGTACGTTATAGTTCCTAAGTTATAATGATTACATCCAACATTATCACAGAAGCAACTTAGTGACTTCAAGACAAGTTTATTCGGTTTATAAATATTACCCGAGACTTGGTGCACTAACAGAGTGCCTTTAAACGGTTTCTGCTTTTTCTCATGCTCCTTGATCATTTTGTTGACTGTTTCTATTTCGGCATCTTCGATAACAGAAATCTGTATATTTGGACACCTTTCTCGGAGTACAGCCACAAGGTCGTATAAGTTTGTAATGTCACCTTTCTGAGCTATGAGTTGGTCCGCACTACGTTTGCAAGTCGCTCCAATTCCATCTGGTGCTCCTTTTCCATGTCCCGCCTCATGGAAATTCCACGTGTAATTCATAGCGAGTGGATAGAAGTCCCGGATTCTGCACCCCAAAATATAAAACATTGTTTTGTTTCGATATTGGGTCACAGGACCGTCACTCAAGAAATGCAGGTTTTCTACTGAGGGAGGCAACGCTCTGAGCACTGGCTGTAAATGTGCCCAAATGGCGCCGGCATTGTGAGATAAATTCAACGATACAGTGCAGTGAGAAGTTATTTTATCCATTGTGTAAACTACCACAGTATGCAACGAAATTTGAGTCCGGGAGCCACCAAAATGATACGACTGAATTTCTTGGTTGCATTTCGTTGTATAATTTTCCGAAAAGTCCATGTGGATTATTGCATCCTTTTCTGTAAGTGAATCTTTCAAAGATTTAATAGTTTTATATTGGTGAACGATGTTCTGTTCGTGTTGAAACAATGTTGGAAGATCACTCTCTTCTAGTTGCGTTATTAAGTCACGAGGTTTTAAGCTGTAGATCTCTTTCTTATACTTTGTGACGTATCGATTCTGTTTAGTTTTTAAGTCCTTGATCAATTCCTTGGCTTGCTTCCATTGTTTGACTGCAATTTCCTTACTATTATCAAACTCCATGTACGGTAAAATCTTCATTGAGCAGTTCTTACAAGTTCTCGCTAAGCAATTTTCTGAATAACGATCACAGCAAAGTGTTACCAGGGCAGTTTGATAAGTTGCAAAGTTAAGAACGTTTGCATTTTTTAAGGCATCTAATTTCAAATTGATGTTTTCATGAGTAACACAGGCACAGGTGTCACGGTCTGTAAGCTTAGGCACAACAACCCAAAATGGACGCAATTTGCAGAACTCAGCGTACCCAATTGTCATCAAGTTTGTTTTGAGAAACTTTTGATGTAACTTTTTTAAAGAATCCAGTAGATATCTTTTTTGCTTTTTTATTTTTTTGCGAGTAATGCATTCCTTTTTTCCTGCCGCACAACGACTATTGTTGTCATCTTCATAAAATCTTTGTATGATTTTTTCAACTCCCTTTCTGTTGCGCTTGGCTTTATATTTTGTACGATTAAATCCCATCTTTTTGTATGTAATAGCTTTATTCCCAAGTCTCCAAATCTTATATTTATGTGTCAGTGGGCTGGACAACATCGTTTTTATGGAGGAGGAAGTTTTTTTCGGGTGTGTGTCAATCTTTTTATCCAAAAGTTGCGTCTGGATAATCTCGCCAAATAATGCTTTTTTTTTTACCAATTCTGCTTTTTTATTAGGGTCGTTAGCCATGGCTTCAATTGCACTTTTTGGTGAAAGTGCTTTCTTATTTTTCATCATTCTACGTTTCAGTCTTCTGTTTCTTTGTTGTTCGCTGGCAAGCTTTTCCTTCAAATTATCAATGCGTAAGTCCTTCCTTTTCAGTATACTATTCCTTTTTTTCCGTTGAACAATACTCCTTCTTCTAGCTTCAACTCTTCTTTCATTGTTTATAACAGGAACTTCAGGAATATTGTCCTCGTCCGATGACGGTGGCGTATTTTGGCCCATGTATTTATTAGTATTTCCACGAATCTTTTGTTTTTTTCTGTAATCTGATGAGTAGGCTACCCATTTTTTTCGAGCTTTTCTGTGCTCACGCGGAGTCATGTCCTTGACACATTTCCTTTGTCCTTTTTCTTTTTTCTTTAGATATTTCTGTCGTTCTTTTTCTTTGTACTCTGCCAGCAAAACAGGGTCGTTTTTAATTTTTTCCAAACGTCTTTTTGCCTGTTCAGACTTTTTTTTCGCGAGTTCCTCTTTGGACAGTAATGTTTTCTTTCTAGGCGCCATATTCTACAACAAATAAACAGATTTTATGAATTAAACCATGGATCACGCAATATGACCGTCAGTCCCTAGGTGTGGCATCAGGCCCTAGTCACGTTTACGACGAGGGCCTGACGGTCTAGGGACTGACGATTCAAAACAAAATCAAACATAACCTATTATTTAAAATAAACATCAAAACGAGCAGGTGATCAAAATAACAAGGCAGAAAAAGCTCAACTTTACAATAAGTAATGAGATCAATTATTAATTAACTATCTTTGAAACGACTTACCTAGGGCCTGAGAGTTTGACTGGCACAGCACGTGTTTCCGTAACAAAATCGGCGACCGCACTAAAAACGTAATGGCTGACGCCGCTTTGGTCGTGTTTACAACTAACTTCACATCGATGCTTTCGCTTGAGTAAGTTATGAAAAACGCCATAAGCTTAGATGCCACGTATTTTGACTTTTGCAAATAGCTAAGGACTGATATTTTTTAACGCGTACACTTTTTGACTTGAAATAATCTTATTAGAAATGTTGTTTTTAAGAATTTAATCGCAATGACAAGATTAGTAANACTTGAAATAATCTTATTAGAAATGTTGTTTTTAAGAATTTAATCGCAATGACAAGATTAGTAATCTAATAATAAATGTGTTAAAGTCGAGTTAATCAAAGTATTATATCTAGAATGAGAATAACAATGAAATGGAACGATTTAAACCCTCTTCTTACATGGCTAGGGACTGATATTTGGAGTAGGAAGAAGCTATTTTCGGAAATAAAGAATATTGCGATATACATTAAAGTGAGTGACCAAATAACATAGACTTTACAGTATCGCTTAGTAGTTGCAAATATTGGATAAAATATATATAAATAGGTAAAAATTGCTGCTAACACCAAGTTAACCAAATTTTGAAGAACCACCCATATACCACATGTGTGATACCACTAAGAAGAATTAACCCAAACTTGCTGCACTGAAATACTTACATTGTACCATAAATGATGTAGTACTAGCTTCAATCGTCTGCGATTCTGAAAGAGAAATCATTGCTATAAAGGTAAATCATATATTAGGAACTGCCCGAGTGACTACCATAAAATCTTATGAAAAAATCTTTCTGATGTACCAGTTTATTAAACTTGTCCTACTGCACAACACTTAAGAGTACCTCATCAAAATAATGTGTGTGTACGAGTCGATGAAAGTAAGCCAATTAGTTGTATCATCTTTGACGCGTGACGAGTACATAGGGTAGGAATTGTGCTGTATTCACATCCTGAGAACTATCCGCGGGACAGTCCCGCCATATAAGGACAAGCAGGGAAGAACCGAATTGAGAGAAAAACAGAGTAAGTCCCGAAAAATAGCTGATATAAGCCCTCGGCGAAAGAATCAAGGGAACCCCCTATGAGATAAGTGCAGACACAGCTCCCAGGAACCCCCGAGACACTTGCCGCACCCCTCCCTCCAACTCAGTTTGTGAGCACGAGCAGCTGACGAGACACGAAATCCTACACAAAAAACGCGCGAGGTAGACAGGGGAATTCCCTATTTCTCTCGAGACAAACTGCTGATAGCCAACTTGAATATAGCAGGAGACGGGTTAAATTTGGGAGCAGCGAAGAAACGAGACCAGTTGTCATCAGTCAGTTATGATCAGACAGTCGTGGTCAGTCGTTGACGAGGAGTTGTTCGGCAGCCGCGATGCTAGGCGAAAAAGGCAGTTAGGGTGAGAGGCAGTCGTATCACCAGGCCGGAGTTCGGGCCCGGCCTAGGCAGTAAGGTACAATCAGTTGTTCGCAGTCAGTTGTTCTACCGAGACGGGAGTTGTTCGGCGGTACAGCCACGATACGAGATAGAAGCAGCCGAAACGGGAGAAGCAGACACGGGAGTAATCAGTCGGGTGACGAGAACAGTGCCGAGAATATGAGTACATTCCCGGAAACGAGTGGCAACACTTATTCCGAGAGGCGCTATTCCTCGAGAAGACGTAGATTTGCGCCGTATGGCTACGGGACGAGCAGTCAGACAGTCAGTGAGTCAATAGTGATGTCACCGGGGAGAGAACCCAGGAACAGCCAAAACTTCATGTGTAAATTCCCGAGACAANCAGTGAGTCAATAGTGATGTCACCGGGGAGAGAACCCAGGAACAGCCAAAACTTCATGTGTAAATTCCCGAGACAACCCCAGTAAAAGTACCGAGAACTTATGAGTTCATTTCCGAAAACGTAGTGGCAGTTTCCGCGGTGAGGATTGCAGAAACGCGAGCCGGAAGCAGGACGAGGAGGACGCACTCTCCAACCAGGAACGCCAGCCGGGGTCGCAGGGANGAGACAAACCCAGTAAAAGTACCGAGAACTTATGAGTTCATTTCCGAAAACGTAGTGGCAGTTTCCGCGGTGAGGATTGCAGAAACGCGAGCCGGAAGCAGGACGAGGAGGACGCACTCTCCAACCAGGAACGCCAGCCGGGGTTGCAGGGAAAGTACAAGTCACGGGAAAACCAATCCCGGACTTCCGAGAGAGTCAGTCAAAGCCGCAGGAAAAAGTCAACTTGGTACAGCACGCCAACGAGACCCAGTCCGAGGGCCTGAACCAGGGCCACCCAACTCACCATGCCTCTGTTACCAACGAAGACAACTCACCAAAAGCCGCAGTCACAGATAAGTAGAGAAACGTCTCCCTTCAACAACCTTCCCCGACGCATAGTATTCAGCCCACCAGCCCTTCAGGCTAACGACTTGCAGGGGGGCTCAGTCTCACCAGTGTGTCACCTATGTGACCTTCTGATCAATAAAATCCTGGTGTGTTAAATACCGTAAAATACGAGTATTTGTTTACCCCTAACACAACAACCTCAGGTGCCATTAGTCTGCACCTAAATAATTTAACTATACAAACTACTGGCCACCATTCTGTATAACTCAGGTGAACTAGAAGCGACAACTTTATGCATCTCTTACTGAAAAATAATCTTTTATCCTTATATTTATTGAATTTTGGTTTATCTTCCAAATTTAGTGATGTCCATTTTTTAATTTTTACTGTCTCTTTTGAACAATATTATAATTATTTTGTTTCCTGTTGTGTAATTTTTTTTTCATTTTATTTGTAGCTTTTTTATTTTGTTTTATTTTTTGGTTGAGTGTTGACTACCGAATTACTCGTATGTTAATATTTATTGTTTTTATAGTCTATATCTGTTTTTTTAATGATTTCATTGACTGAAAATACTTATGATTGTGTAGTGGTTTCCTTGATTCTATCTTGTAATGAATATAGGCTGTGCACGAAGTCAAATTAACTTCTGAATACAACGTAATAACTACTATGACATACATGACATTTGTGTTCACGTTCACCTCAACTGTGCTTCTCCTTGGCCCAGGTACACCAGTTGGGAGGAGAGGACTTTCATGATGAACCGCAGGGTAACGTACAAAGCCTGGTGCTTCATCGTGAGGTGTACCAAGCAGCGCTGGGAACCTTACGTGCACAAAGAGAATCGTGTGAGTACATGCGTACATGTGTTTACGACATAGTGATAGGGGATTGAGGTCCCGGGTTTGATTTCCTGTTACATTGTACAATGGTAGAAGGGTATTAATTCAATAATTGTAGCAATACTTTGACCACCGTCTATCTTAAAAAAAATACGCCCATGTTGGCATTTATTTAAGACTCTGCAGTCTTTGGGTTAAAAATAAAGCAAACACAGGAACTACATTAGCAGTGCTACTAATAAAATACATATACTTGTGGTAAAAACAATATCCTCGTATGGTAGATAACTTAATATAATGCGAGATTAAGATGTGTAAGATGAAAACTATCTGTGGCTAAAGGATGGCATGTACGGTGGTATTTTTTGGTAATTCAGCTTTTAGGAAATGTTGTTGTATTAATAATCATTGGGTTTTTTTTATAACTTATTAAAATATTCAAATCAGTGAAGTTCACAAATCTGCTTAACAACAGCAGAATTAAATAATGGAATTATAGGGAATTAACATTACCAAATGTCTTTTTTTCCAGTATAGAAAATAAATTATATAATAAACATAATTGGCAAACAAAAATTAAAACTGACTAGAAATAACACGTTTAGTAAGTATTATGTATACAATTAAAGTTTAAAAAAAGATACAATTTATAGAATTGTCAAACGAGAAAATAATTTTGGTTTAAGGTTTGCAGTATAAACAGTTAAAACTGCAAGGAAATGTATGCAAGAAAAACAAAGAAAAAACCAAAATAAAAATAATAGTGGGTGTTAAAACCACAATAGCTTCAAGTGGAAGATCCTTAAAAAGATGGGTCACCTGTGTCATTCAAGCAATGGGAAGACTACATCTGTTGCCACAAGATGCAGAGGACAGAGATAGATGGCAAGGAATGATATAACAGTTATCTAATGCCACGGACTGAAATGAATTCTCTGAATTAATTACTATTATTTTTGTTGTTATTTCTTGTTTATATGTGCTTAATATCTGTGTTACGAGCAATTGTATTTGTATCAGGCTGGTTTGTTTAGTTTGAAAAGACCTCAACACTGAAAGCAGTTTCAATTAAAAAGAAACTGTTTAACCGGTGATTCTATCCACGACACTGATGATCGAGTTGTTAGGCTCACGCCAGGCTAAAATGAAATCAACGCGGCTGCTGCAGGCTTATAGATGGATTTACAACTTGCAAGTAGCGTACATAAGTACGTATGAATAGCAGTTCAACACTGTATATTGACATGCATACATTCTAGTGATGCAACGAATGTCGATTTTTCCACATTCGCGAATACGAATGCGAATGTTGGTTTTTCAAATATGGCGCCAAAAACGTGCACCTAAGAACTCGAATTTTACCACGCGTTTAGAACTGGCCGGCCGGACGGCCATGTTAAAACCGAGAGTAGCCCATATGCCCCAACTCTGAACGAAGTAAACAAATCGTGATTGCCGGCTTACTGAATGAAGTTAGCTGCTAATAATGTTTTCGTAAATATTTAGTTTGAGGTTACCTTGACGCGTACTGCTCTTACCTACCAGTAGTGGCGACGCTATTCTTACCCATGCCGTAAACCGATGGCCTAACGACCAGAGGAATCCCCGAGCTCGAACCAACTGCACCTGTCATGCACCTGAGTCACGACATGACGCTGCGAACGCGGGGAGTCCCGGGCATATTATCGCCCCTTGCCACAAGAAATTACAAATCGGGGAAAAACAGTGCACCCCGCCTACCCCTATCCCACCGCAAACACGAGAGGGTAAGTCCCGAGTTCTATGGAAAATAGAACAGAAACGTATATATACAGGAGCCACGGAGGACAGTTAAGTCAGTTACGCGACAGTTAAGAGAGCTACGCGAGAGTGAAGGACAGTTGAGGTCAGTTACGCGAGAATTATGAGACGTTTACGGCGGAGCAGCAGCAACAAGAAAGTTACTACGGAGTTACGACGGAGTCGGGAGTTACGCCGGAGTCACGAGAGAGTCAGATACGAGGAATGGCGAGCAACGAGGAGAGAACTGCACGTCCAGGGATCGAGCCCAGGACTTCCCGGGAGAGACACCAAGACAGCACGACAACGCNCCTTCCCCGACGCATAGTATTCAGCCCACCAGCCCTTCAGGCTAACGACTTGCAGGGGGGCTCAGTCTCACCAGTGTGTCACCTATGTGACCTTCTGATCAATAAAATCCTGGTGTGTTAAATACCGTAAAATACGAGTATTTGTTTACCCCTAACACAACAACCTCAGGTGCCATTAGTCTGCACCTAAATAATTTAACTATACAAACTACTGGCCACCATTCTGTATAACTCAGGTGAACTAGAAGCGACAACTTTATGCATCTCTTACTGAAAAATAATCTTTTATCCTTATATTTATTGAATTTTGGTTTATCTTCCAAATTTAGTGATGTCCATTTTTTAATTTTTACTGTCTCTTTTGAACNTTATATTTATTGAATTTTGGTTTATCTTCCAAATTTAGTGATGTCCATTTTTTAATTTTTACTGTCTCTTTTGAACGATATTATAATTATTTTGTTTCCTGTTGTGTAATTTTTTTTTCATTTTCTTTGTAGCTTTTTTATTTTGTTTTATTTTTTGGTTGAGTGTTGACTACCGAATTACTCGTATGTTAATATTTATTGTTTTTATAGTCTATATCTGTTTTTTTAATGATTTCATTGACTGAAAATACTTATGATTGTGTAGTGGTTTCCTTGATTCTATTTTGTAATGAACATAGGCTGTGCATGAAGTCAAATTAACTTCTGAATACAACGTAATAACAACTATGACATACATGACGTTTGTGTTCACGTTCACCTCAACTGTGCTTCTCCTTGGCCCAGGTACACCAGTTGGGAGGAGAGGACTTTCATGATGAACCGCAGGGTAACGTACAAAGCCTGGTGCTTCATCGTGAGGTGTACCAAGCAGCGCTGGGAACCTTACGTGCACAAAGAGAATCGTGTGAGTACATGCGTACATGTGTTTACGACATAGTGATAGGGGATTGAGGTCCCGGGTTTGATTTCCTGTTACATTGTACAATGGTAGAAGGGTATTAATTCAATAATTGTAGCAATACTTTGACCACCGTCTATCTTAAAAAAAATACGCCCATGTTGGCATTTATTTAAGACTCTGCAGTCTTTGGGTTAAAAATAAAGCAAACACAGGAACTACATTAGCAGTGCTACTAATAAAATACATATACTTGTGGTAAAAACAATATCCTCGTATGGTAGATAACTTAATATAATGCGAGATTAAGATGTGTAAGATGAAAACTATCTGTGGCTAAAGGATGGCATGTATGGTAGTATTTTTTGGTAATTGAGCTTTTAGGAAATGTTGTTGTATTAATAATCATTGGGTTTTTTTTATAACTTATTAAAATATTCATATCAGTGAAGTTCACAAATATGCTTAACAACAGCAGAATTAAATAATGGAATTATAGGGAATTAATATTACCAAATGTCTTTTTTTCCAGTATAGAAAATAAATTATATAATAAACATAATTGGCAAACAAAAATTAAAACTGACTAGAAATAACACGTTTAGTAAGTATTATGTATACAATTAAAGTTTAAAAAAAGATACAATTTATAGAATTGTCAAACGAGAAAATAATTTTGGTTTAAGGTTTGCAGTATAAACAGTTAAAACTGCAAGGAAATGTATGCAAGAAAAACAAAGAAAAAACCAAAATAAAAATAATAGTGGGTGTTAAAACCACAATAGCTTCAAGTGGAAGATCCTTAAAAAGATGGGTCACCTGTGTCAGTCAAGCAATGGGAAGACTACATCTGTTGCCACAAGATGCAGAGGACAGAGATAGATGGCAAGGAATGATATAACAGTTATCTAATGCCACGGACTGAAATGAATTCTCTGAATTAATTACTATTATTTTTGTTGTTATTTCTTGTTTATATGTGCTTAATATCTGTGTTACGAGCAATTGTATTTGTATCAGGCTGGTTTGTTTAGTTTGAAAAGACCTCAACACTGAAAGCAGTTTCAATTAAAAAGAAACTGTTTAACCGGTGATTCTATCCACGACACTGATGATCGAGTTGTTAGGCTCACGCCAGGCTAAAATGAAATCAACGTGGCTGCTGCAGGCTTATAGATGGATTCACAACTTGCAAGTAGCGTACGTAAGTACGTATGAATAGCAGTTCAATACTGTATATTGACATGCATACATTCTAGTGATGCAACGAATGTCGATTTTTCCACATTCGCGAATGCGAATGCTGGTTTTTCAAATATGGCGCCAAAAACGTGCGCCTAAGAACTCGAATTTTACCACGCGTTTAGAACTGGCCGGCCGGACGGCCATGTTAAAACCGAGAGTAGCCCATATGCCCCGACTCTGAACGAAGTAAACAAATCGTGATTGCTGGCTTACTGAATGAAGTTAGCTGCTAATAATGTTTTCGTAAATATTTAGTTTGAGGTTACCTTGACGCGTACCGCTCATACCTACCAGTAGTGGCGACGCTATTCTTACCCACGCCGTAAACCGATGGCCTAACGACCAGAGGAATCCCCGAGTTCGAACCAACTGCACCTGTCATGTTGCCTGAGTCACGACGTGACGCTGCGAACGCGGGGAGTCCCGGGCATGTTATCGCCCCTCGCCACAAGAAATTACTAATCGGGGAAAAACAGTGCACCCCGCCTACCCCTATCCCACCGCAAACACGAGAGGGTAAGTCCCGAGTTATATGGAAAATAGAACAGAAACATATATATACAGGAGCCACAGAGGACCATTAAGTCAGTTATGCGACAGTTAAGAGAGTTACGCGAGAGTGAAGGACAGTTGAGGTCAGTTACGCGAGAGTTACGAGACGTTTACGACGGAGCAGCAGCGACAAGACAGTTACGACGGAGTCGGGAGTTACGCCGGAGTCACGAGAGAGTCAGATACGAGGAACGACGAGCGACGAGGAGAGAACTGCACGTCCAGGGATCGAGCCCAGGACTTCGCGGGAGAGACACCGAGACAGCACGACAACACCAGCCACCAGCATCGAGGTAATTTCAGCAACCCGCCGAAACCTCCCCCCGACGCAAACATTCGCCGAGACGTGTGTAGGGCGCGGGATAGCTAGATTCCACCGTCCGAGGAGATACAAAAGGGGCTAGGTCTCATAGATGTACAGGTCACTGTAACTTTGGACAATAAAAGTTAAGCGTGAATAAACCGAACCCAGTTACGTCTTTGTGCCACCCCTCTTACAGCAGCCCAAGGTGCCGTTAGCCAACACCGTAACAAATTACTACGTACCCTGCTATCCACCATCCTGTATAGTACAGGTGGGAGCAGCGTCGAGTCAACATACTTAAGTTTTGTTTTTAACTTGTAAAGACTCTATTGTTGTAATTGTACAGTGATAAGTGATATTTCAAAATGAAGCGGTCGTGTGTTAGCGAAGTTTGGACTTATTTTACAATATGTGATGCTGAAAATGTGAAATGCAAAATATGTAATAAACAATACTCGCGCAAAGGAAGAACAACAAGTGCTATGAGAAATCACCTGGAAGCTTTGCATAAAAACGAGTATAATGCTTTAAAGAATAGGGAAAATGAAAAGCGAAATGCTTCTACAACAAGTGTTGTGGCCTCCACTTCGCGACAATGTACGAAAACCGACCTGAAACAAATGTCTTTGACTGATTGCGTCGAAAAAACAAAAAAGTGGGATAACAACAATGCCAAGTCTTTGGAAATTGATAATTTAATAAGCGAAATGATTGCTTTAGAGGACTTACCCTTTAGTTTTGTCGAAAGCGTTGGATTTGTCAGACTATTGAACCATCTTTGTCCGTCGTATAATATAAAAAGCCGACAACATTTTTCTTCGTTTATATGTGAGAATTTCTACGGCAAAGTCAAAGATAAAATTTTGGGATTAATTAAGTCATTTGAAAAATTGGCGTTTACAACTGATATTTGGTCTGATTCTTGTTCAGGAATATCTTTGCTGAGTCTTACATGTCATGGTATAACAAAAAACTTTGAGAGAAAAATGATTGTGTTAAACGCAGAGGTATTTAACGATGGCCGACATACTGGTGAAAATATAGCTATAAAACTTGAAACCATGTTGTCGCATTGGGAAATACCTAAAGAAAAAGTGCAATGCATTGTTAGAGATGGTGGCACAAACATGAAAAAAGGTATTTCCTTGTTATTAATTAGAGACATTGATTGTTCGTCACACCAAATTCAGCTGGTTGTCAAGGAGGGGCTTAAGGCACAAGATTCCGTTATAACAGTGATTGCAAAATGTAAAAAGATGGCAACACATTTTCATCACTCAAATGTAGCTCAAGATGAACTGGCTGCTCTACAAGAAAGACTCGATCAGCCAAAGCTGAAAATCATACAAGAGTGTGCTACAAGATGGAATAGCAGCTTGTATATGTTAGAGCGTATTTTGAAAAACAAAGATTCGTTATGTCTTTATGCTTCCCAGAATAACAAGATTTCACAACTAACTTCCGAAGAGTGGATTATTGTGGAAAAAATAATAACTTTACTCAGACCTTTTGAAGAAATTACAAAAGAACTAAGTGCAGCCAATATTTCTGTATCCTCAGTAATTCCATTATTGTCCACTTTGGAAAAAATTATTGGTGAATTTGATGTGACCGACGAATGCGTTGGGAATACGATTTTAGTTCTTAAACGAGAACTATGTCGCAGATTTTCCCATTTGGAAAATGACGTATTGTTTGCTACGGCAACTTTTATTGACCCGAGATACAAATTAAAATTTTTCAAAAATTCTTCAACCAGAGATCAAGTTGTGAAAAATATTTTAGAGTCAATTGGAAACGATGAATCAAGCCTATCGTCTTGTTCAAATCCTAAGCGTGCCAGAATGACTACTCATCGGATTGAAACATCTGGTTCCAGTGCCAGTCTGACAGAGAAATCTATATCTTTAAGAGACACCATGAAATTGCTGATGGATTCCAGCGAAAGTGAAGAAGAAGAAAATGAATGTACGAACCCTATAGAAGTTTTGATTAAAAAAACCATCAATTAATATTTATTAGATAAACGTGTGGAAAATGTTGTAGATCCACTTACATGGTGGGCGGTAAATAATAAGAAGTATGGTATTATTTCTCCCATAGCCAGGCAATATTTAGTAACACCACCCACTAGTGTGCCTAGCGAAAGGGTCTTTAGTGGGGCTGGTCTTCTTTACACACCCCACCGAAATAGGCTGCAAGGAGAAAAGGCATCAAAACTTCTATTTCTGAAGTTTAATATTCCTCTACTCTTATTTAATTACTAAGTGTTTCACTTAATTGTGCTTAGGTATAAACAACTTTTCATAGTTTTATTTTTCGATTTCAAGAAGTAATGTTTAATGGATATCTTAAAAATTACATAATTAGTGAGTTAGTATTAGTACCAAAGTTAAAATTAACAAAATGTTAAGAACATATTTGTTTTAATTGAAAAGAAGATTATTATATTGTTTGTTTTTCTTCACAATATATTTTTAACTTTATTCATAAGAAGTCGATTTGATTTACAATTAAACATGATTACTAGTTCATTAAAAGATCTCACATATTTGAATAAGATACCCTGTAGGTTGCATAAATGCATATTGTTAAGTGTTTTTACAAAAGATCTCATTTAAAGTTGATTTGTATAATTAAAAAGGTTGGGTTATATCTTATTCCATTGTATTGTGTTAAAGCAGTTCAATGGTATTTGATCATACAGTTGTGTTATAATATAGTTTAGAAGTTTTAAGAAATTACCCTACCTTAATTTGATTTTGCTAAGGTAAATAAGAATAAAAGAATATGAAGAGTGTGTTTTTGTTATGTAATCTAGTGAATAACTACAAGGCTGTTTCCCAAATACCATTAAAATACACTCTTATACATAAAAAATATGTTAATAAATAAAAATGTCTTAATCATAGCAGTTGCATTATTATTTAATAAACATTTTCATTTTTCATTGCCAAATACATTTGCAAAATATTGGCATCATTTTTGCGAATGCGAATGTTCAAAAATATGTGAATATTTGCGGATGCAAATGCGAATATTCGTTGCATCACTATTACATTCACACTTAGCTTACGTATATTTACATTTATTATTATATTTATTACTTTTTTATATTATTACATATATCAGCGTATTTATATTTACTGTATATCTACATGCATACAATCACATTAACACTTAACGTATGTACGTACATAACAACGAAAGGCAGAGAGCTTAACTTTCAACTTCTACGCACGTACGGCTTAACTATCTACCAAACAAAATGCTCTATTTCATAAAAAAAATATTTTATTTTAACTAAAACTATTATGATAAAGATATAAATAGGGGAAATTATGTTTTCTTTTGGCAAGTGATTTAAAATTATTCTATGTTTTGTAAAACACCTGCAAAATAATAATCTCGCTTCGCAAAGTTACGTTTTTGTTTCAATGTCTGCCAACAGAAAACGTGCGTACGTACGTTACGAAGAGATTTGGAATCTGCCTCAAGTAATGGCTCAGCTGTGGCCAGGAGCTCATCACTTACCGAATCACTTTGCTGTATTTCATTTAAACAATTCCGACACGTAATAACAGTCCCTATTATGATTGACGTGCCCTGTTTCTCACATTTTTTTTTTAAAGTAATTCTGAAACAAACCACACAGTACCGGTAAGTAATAGGTACAAATTAATCTGACTGGAAAATCTGTCACCGCAAAAATATCTTATCTTTGATTAAATTGAACCTTTGCTAATATTTTACCTATAACTGATATTTAATTTGTAATTAATATGGATAAAAACAGAGAAAATGTGTGTTGGTGATGCCTAGTAAGAAATAGTTGGCATGCAAACTGTATTTATATTGAGTGTGCACGAATGCGGTGCGTTGCTCCTTTGGTGTAATTTTCTAGACTTGATCAAGCTTTGTTTGCACGAGGCGGAGAATTAGCCTGAAATTAGAACTTGAGCGGGGCTTCAGAAAATTTGTAAGGAACCATGAATGGATGACAGGAATTGTACTAGCACGACGAAGTTGTTTGAAGCATGGTGAAGCAGGAAGCACCGTGGTGGACGCTTTGTATGAGTTTTCTGTGGCTGTACTGAATATGTTGCTGAAAGAGTATTTGCCTGTTAAAACCGCGCCCGTATTGCGCTGTAACCACAATTATATTGCTGCTGTTGGAAATGGTTTAAGATGGCAATGATTAACATACAACCTCACGACTCATCGCTTATTGAATGTATGGTGTTTGCAGACGCCTTCAATGTATTTTGAATGGGCGAATGGTGGTCTTGATGTGTGCATAGGAAATATAGCCACTGCAAACACACAAAAAAAAATAACAAAAATCTTAAAAAAAACTGTTTAAATGCAATAACTCAAAAATTTTTAGATAGAAAAAAAATTCATCAAACAATCAATCACGAATCGGCTGGCAAAACAATGTAACGAATAACTACTTAANTTTAGATAGAAAAAAAATTCATCAAACAATCAATCACGAATCGGCTGGCAAAACAATGTAACGAATAACTACTTAAACACATCTGTACACCCAAATTACGCTACCGCCCCCCCCCCCTCTGAGAACAAAACGTAATTTGGGCTTAATTATAGGAGGGGACAGCCGTTAGGGACTTCTGACGCTACAAAGACGACCAGACAC
Source organism: Clitarchus hookeri (assembly GCA_002778355.1). Lineage (NCBI taxonomy): Eukaryota > Metazoa > Arthropoda > Insecta > Phasmatodea > Phasmatidae > Clitarchus > Clitarchus hookeri. The sequence continues at coordinate 23,632 of NQII01008650.1, read as the reverse complement.
CATTAAAAAAACAAATTATGATAAATGTGTCGGCGTGTTTTCACCCTGCCACGAAGGCGGTCAGACGTCCTCCCCGGCAGCGTCTGATAAACTTATAAACTTTGGGAGGCTCAGACATATTTTTGCTCAGAATTTTTTATACACGGAACTGCAAAACAAATTTTAACTTAACTTTGTATGCTGATGGTATCAATTATATCCATCAAAACTGTCTATGTAAATACTTATTTATCCGCAATTTGTAAGATAGCCCAACGTGAAATAATACGATTTTCATGTCGTATCTCAGGAAACAATCAACCGATTTCTTTCAAATTTGGCGAAGAATTTTTACTATGGTAGGCCATATTAATTTATGTGTTTTAAGGGTGCAAGTATCTTATTTTCCGAATGGTGCCTATACAAACATTTTACCTTAGTGTGCTATATCTACGAAACTATGTAAATGATTACATTTGACTTTGTATGCCGTATTTATGACAATCATCGAATGTGATAATACATAAACTTTTTGTCCTCCATTTATGGATATCGCCACATGAACAATGGAGGTTTTGCCATATCTCGAGGATCAATCAACCGATTCATACAACATTTTTAAGAAGTATTGCTATAGTATGTTAATTAACATGTGTTATGTGCAGCAGGTGTGTTTTAATGGGGTTTATATAAATAATTTGTTATATCTATGAAATGTTTCAACAAATTTCAACCAAATTTTCTATGAAAACAGTGTTAATTAGAAGCATCATTTATGCATACAGAGATCCTCTCTTGCAGAATTTTTTTTGCAAAATAGTATCTGGTGAGTAAAATGGAACATTTTGCCATGTTTTTGCGCAGTTCAACTAATATTCAGCAACTTTTGCAGAACTACAGACGGCCATGTAAAGTTATATGATTTAAATTGTGTCAAATGTTGATTTTCGAAGTGACAGTCATATAAATATTTAGATATGTTTCGCATATCTATTAAAACAATTTAACCAATTTCAATCAAACTTTTTATGCTGATAGTATCTATTAGAAACATCCTATACATAAACTTATTTTANCAATTTAACCAATTTCAATCAAACTTTTTATGCTGATAGTATCTATTAGAAACATCCTATACATAAACTTATTTTAAGCAGTTTTTATAAATTATCTCTGTTTAAAAAAATTAATTTTTTGTGCTTTATCTTGGACATCAATCAACCGATTTTCGCCTAATTTTTCACACTGGCGTTATGGTAGGCCATGTAAATTTAAGTGTTTCTAGTGGCTCACTTATTTTCAAAATGACGGGCGTGTAAATNCAATTTAACCAATTTCAATCAAACTTTTTATGCTGATAGTATCTATTAGAAACATCCTATACATAAACTTATTTTAGGCAGTTTTTATAAATTATCTCTGTTTTAAAAAATTAATTTTTTGTGCTTTATCTTGGAGATCAATCAACCGATTTTCGCCTAATTTTTCACACGAGTGGCGTTATGGTAGGCCATGTAAATTTAAGTGTTTCTAGTGGCTCACTTATTTTCAAAATGACGGGCGTGTAAATANTGGCGTTATGGTAGGCCATGTAAATTTAAGTGTTTCTAGTGGCTCACTTATTTTCAAAATGACGGGCGTGTAAATATTCCAGGTTAGTGAACCCTATCATTCAAAATATTAGGCTAATTATATCCGAGGTTGATGCTCCGAATCCTACCTCCGTGATGTAGTTGTTTTCACGCTAGCTAAATTTTACGAGTTTTCCTGAATTCGAATCCCGGGTAAGTCACCCGTGTATTTTAATTGTTTTGGTCCTGTTTTACATGTTTCTGGTTTCATCTCTAATGATATTGCTTTCAATGAGACGTCAACGCCTACCTGCCATTTAAGCTTTTAAGAATTTCCTAAAATTTATTTGCACCCATGTAGAGGAAAATAGGCTCATTAGTTATCAGTAACTTCTTGTTTTTTTGCCTAGTCAGCGGCCCGCAAGTGAAAATAATATGTTTTACTTTTCTTTAATATGCTGTAATTATGCTGTATCGGGTTAAATTTTTTGAAATAAATGAAGCTGGATTTTGCTAATTGTGTTGTTAAGAAAACTTGAGATTGTAACAATTTATGAAGTGAAAAATAAATAACCTGTATACATAAAAATATTTTCTTATCTTGCATTAAAGAAACGGTTGAGGGTCCGGGAAAATGTACATCATATCAAAGTAGTCCGCGAAGTCGCACAGTGTAAGAGACCCGCCCGCCTGGCGCTTGACCGCGTTGCAGAATATTTGAAATCCTAATTTTTTTTACGAAACTATTAAACGTGCCCCCAGAACGTTTACCTACGGAAAGACATCATACCCCAGATGAGGAAGGAATGGCACTTCAAAGTTACCACGTACGCTGTAAATATTATTTTGAAGCCCTCCAATATAGTTTAAAATNTGCGGAAAGACATCATACCCCAGACGAGGAAGGAATGGCACTTCAAAGTTACCACGTACGCTGTAAATATTATTTTGAAGCCCTCCAATATAGTTTAAAATGGCTAATTTTTTCAGACTACTATACCTTAAAACATACTAGTTGGGCATGAGCCAAACTACGATAGGAGCCTGTATTGAACTTTGCTACAGACTTTTTATCAATAAAATGATAGGGTCACCGCTGAAAGTGCCATACGTAGACGCAGCACTGCACGCCAGTTGAGAGCCCTGCACGTAGCGGCCGATGACGCTCTTGTAGCGCGTGCCAGTGTAACCCTTATAGCTCTCGCGCTGCTTGGCTAAAAGTGGAGAAAAACGATGCAGGTAGGTGGGGGCCTTCAGACCTGGAGCTGTTTTGCATGATCAAGGCCTAGTAGCAAGGGAGCAATACGAGCGACACTAAGACATGTTCCTGCGTGAATTATGCTGAAGCAGCGACGTGCAGCGTTATGTTGTTATGCCATGCTGTGCAAATTATACGTGTAGCAGTGGGATTTCATTACACGTGATGAAAGCTCACAGTTTTAACTACAGATTTATAGTTGTTCTTTTCTTGTACTTCTAAAATAAATTACTCAAGGAGAATCTAAAACGTGATTTTTTTTTTTTTTTTTTTTACCATTTCCTGATTATTTATTTATTTATTAACTTCACTTTATATGATAAAAGCAAATTTATACAGCCTTAGATTTTGGTTTTTACATTTTCTGGGATTTTATTTACGGAGATACGCATATACGCACAAACAACGAATTCAAAGAAAATATAAATATTTTAATGCATAGTCCTCTTAATGATTTCGCTTACCTGAAATTATGTTCCGCGTCTGCGGCCGAGAAGCACGGGAACTATAAGGGCGACACTGCCACGCGCATCAAGTGCGCCATCGCCACTAAGCGCAAGGCTTTGAATTTACATGCAGTGTTCTTGTCGTGCTGCGTGTACCTATGGCACTTTCAGCAGTGACCCTATTATTTGAATGGTAGAAAGTCTTTAGGAAGGTTCAATGCAGGTCCCTTGAGTAGTTTTACATGCATCTGATGCATATTTTTTTTTAATAAAGCGCTTTGAAAAAGCAGTTTTCAGCGATTTTGGGCTACTCTGAAATGGTGTTCCTAATGTGCGCGACGTCTTGAAAGCACTCAGTAGGTCTCGTCTTTCCGTAGATCAGCACATTGGATGCACGTTTAAAAGTTTAGTGGGAAAACGTGTATTACTAACAGACTGTAACACAGTTGAAGCGCCAGGTAGGCGGTAAGGACCCTGCTTTGGGATGACCGTCGCGTCAGACGCCACGAACTGTAGACTCACCACAGGACCATCTGCCTGACAAGGAAGACTGGTGGAACTGACGAGCTCCATATCGACAATTCCACGATCCATGGGTGAGCGAGTGAAGAGATTTGGGCGGCTCTTAACAGCTAGGTCTTGAGAGCCGATGAGGGTGATTGAGGTGAATATGGAGCAGCGCCAGAATGAAAGAGCATGGGAAACGGGAGATACCCGAGAAAACCTGCTGACTAGTGGCATCGTCCGGCACGATTCCCACTTGCGAAAATCTGGAAGTGACCCGGACGGGGATTGAACCCGGTTCGCCTTTTTGGGAGACAAGGAGGCTAACCGCTCAGCCACCGCGGCCCCTCTAGGATCTACAAGACGCCCACGAGGATGCCGACGTCACTACGGTCTACAGCAGCGTGGAGTTCCATAAAGCTGAGAATTTACCAGCCAGATATAAAATAATTAATTTTGTAGGACCTGGACCAACTCAGTACACACGTAAATAACCTGTGAGCTTCAAGTTGCTCTGATGAATGCCAGTACGCCGCACTTTCCTAACGAGTATATTTTTATTGCTGCAAGACTGGCCATGGACTTCTCGCAGTTTATTAACTATCGTTATTGCGTTAGTACCACTGGTAACGTCCGAACACTTTGAATTAATATATTGATTGACACTGAGTAATTTTCATTCTGAGTAAAATATTTTCCATTGGTAGTTTAACTGACATCTAATGAACGTTGATATGTTGTCTCGTTTCACTCGACTTTGTATTGCTGTTTAATCTATATTGAGTTTTGCTTGCTATAACGTTTCTTGGTCGTCATTATGTTGAGTAGGTATGAGCGTATACATATGTGTTTCTTAGTAACATTTTCCCGTGGTACTAACCCTTGGTTGCGATCAGATTATTGTTAGTCCGTGGAAGTAGACAATGTCAGGCCTGTTGCAGCTTTCCAAAGTTCAGCTAACACTCGAGACGAAGCTGAACAGCCCGCCACTGCCACGCGCATGAGGTGTCTGTCATCCCGTGGCGTCTTCACGTTTCGTGGTCCAGCTCAAGGTTTTCCACTCGTCCTGTTCCCTTCAGTCCACCGCTTTCACACTCGTATGACTCCCATGGCATTCTTCGTAAAAGCAGCAATTTTGCGGTACGAAAATCCATCTTCAAGCAAGGCCTATCATTCTGCCTCGTTAAAATACTGTAGCATGCTTAAAAGGTGTTTTTTCAAGTCTACGAGGAATACGGTCTCACTGACGAAGAACAACTGTACTTGTGCAAATTCCTCAACAGTCCTCTATTTATATACTTTTACACGTCATTTAAGAGGGCGGTGCTGCGCCTAGGCATCAGTAATCATTCTCAAATTCTAATAATTTGCATATGATACCCTGCTTTCCATTTTATGCGAGTCTCATTTAATTTGCATGTTTCTTTTATGGTGCTGCATTTTTGACACAAAATGTGTTTGATATTACTTGCCATGCAAAGATGGAAGCTTTAATGTTTACAAAATTTCCTTCTCCTTCTCCTCTGTCGACATCTGACGTCGGCAAAACCAACATCCTCGTTGCCGTCTACAGTGCTCTGATTGGCCCTTCACGCCGTGTCATGTTGTGAATACTTCTTTAGGGTCATGCAGTACCGAATTTTGCAGTTACTGTGGACTGAAGTCGCCACTCTGACTTTGGTAAACTCGGAACCCCTTGACTGCATTTCCACATGTTGCTCCTTTTTTTTTAAGCAGCGGAGAAACGTTTTCCAAAATGACATTTATTGAGATATGTGTTCGGATGACTATGGATAAAACTTGTTGCCTCTTGATGATAAAAAGTCTTTAGTGGTTTGAATACTGTCCTCTGTAGAGGCTGAAGAGCATGTGGTGGGATACACAGCATTTCAGCGTTATTTTGACGACAGAAATCCAAGCATTTCAGTCTACAGTGTGAGGCAAGACCGTCTAGGATAAGAAAGCGCTCTCCCAATGGGTGGTGGGCTTGAAAGTGTTGTAACCACTTAATAAAACGTCTTCGTTGATATAAACTGAATCAGTCATAGCTACTTCTGAACCAGGAGGCAAGTCCTGTTTGAAGATGTCTTTAAATCAAACTACTTTAAATATTATTAAAGTTGGAATGAACTAACCACTAGCCCTACAACAGGCAACAACAGTCACATTTTCATCTCTCTCTGCATTTGTTAGCTTTACCACTTCCTTAATTCCCTTTTCTGACCCAATTTTGGAAGGCACATTGTTCAAAGGAAATCCTCTTTCATCATTATTAAAAATCTTTTCAGGTTTATCTGTAATGTGCATCTCATCACACCGTTTATTAAATAAATTGCAAAACTCGTGAACAACTTTCTTGTTCCTACCTGCAGTCCATGTTAATGATAGTNGCCCATGTTAATGATAGTCCTTCAGGCTTTCTGATTGAAAGCTCACTGTTTCTCTTCTTGAAACCACTGAACCAGTCTTTACCTGCCTATTGTCTCTTTTGGCTCCATGTATACTGAATCACATTTTTTTCGGCGTACATGAATGCAGCTGAACGCACTTGACAAGGTGTGAGGTCGAATTCTATTGTTGAGAGATTTGAATTTTTCAGCTAAATCACTTTCATCTTCTGTGCTAAAAACCGTCGGGTGGCTAGGTGAAACAATTCTTGAACAGTTTATTTAATTACCTGCATCTGGCAATTTCTTTAATGAATTGACTCTATCCTTCAGTGTTGAAAATGGAATGCTGAAATGGCATGCTGACCCCGAAGGCTTATTTCATTGTTAAAAACTTTCTGAGTGGCCATTTCCATGTTTTCAGTTGACCAGGTCTTCTGATTTTTACTTTTCACACGCTTATAGTTGTGCACCATCTGAAAAGAAATGCAACAGACATTGAATTAATGCAAGTGGAATAGCCCCATTTAACGCGAGACTAATAGCCCCAAATGGTCACATTTATATAAAAATTAAAATTATATTTAATTTATAAAAAAATAAAGGAATTTTGCTGTAATAATTTAAAGAAATGCACCTTGGAATGAAATAAAAACTTTGATGGTGTAACACTTGAAATAACATAGTAGCTGGCCCAATAAGGAAATGCTTCGTCGTTATCGCAGGAAATCTGTGCGCCTACTTCATCGTTTGACTGCGGTTCTCAGAACTCCTAATGTGCTGCATCCGCTAGGGGAGATAACTGCCAAGATTAGTTTAAAGATAAGCAGGCACAAAAACAACTCTCACAACCTCCTCAGTTTGCTGATAGAACAAGTTTCGTAGCGTGAGCGGAATAGTCCCATGAGCAGAAAGTCCCGTTCTACCCTAGTTTCATGTAGATGAGGAATTTCCAAGTATGCCTGCAGAAAACCCGTATAGTCAGTAGCTCATGCAACTAGGCAGCATTTGATGCCTCAACTAGAAGCTCACTCCTCTTCTTTGATGCAGTCGGTGACAAGGCCACCAACTGCAAGGGAACACCTTCTAAAATTTACGTAATTTCACTCGTCTATTCCTGGTTAATTTAGCACTTTTGAAATCAACCTTTTATGAAAAATGGTACTGCTCCTACCTTCATATGTTTTAACGGGTATGCTGCGTGACTTGCACCTAGTAAAGTTGGTAACAATGAAGGGAAAGTATTACTATGTCTTAAAATTGAACTGAAAGTATTAGGTAAACATTTGTAATAACTGAATTTACTTGTTTTGGTTTGTTTTTTTAACGCATATAAGCGTAAGAATTAGCAAATTTGTAAAATATTGACTTTTGTATTAATTTCACAGATTCACTAAACAGATGTATCAATAAAGTGATCATGCCTGTGGAAATGTTAATTTTACATACGGTGGAAGAGTACACAATGTGCATACAAGTAGATATTAAGCTGCGCATTCAAAAGTGCTCTGTTTACCGTAAACAGCCTATACCAGTATAATGACATAAGAATGTTCACTTTACTTTATTGTTTCTTTGTCCATTAGCAGTTGTGCTGTCGCTTTATATGACTATTTAGGAAGTCAATCGTGAAAGGAGTGGAGAGGTTTGGGCACGTATTCAAGAGTCATAACTGGGGAAGCCATGACCTCGGTTTCTGTTCCAACAGCCCAGAACTGAGCGCCTATGAGCGGGGATTCTAGCCAGGGATGTGACCGCTACTGTGCCACATCACATGGAGGTGATGAAGGCACGTTACCCTCCATCCCTCCCGCACGATCAGTAAACGTGGCCATGGCTGCCCAATCCCTCTCTGCCGCGATGCATGCCTCCTTTGCACGACTTCCCTTTCTTTGAGGCATACAGGGTCTAGCCCTGAGACAAAATTAGCTCCCGTCCCCTACCTCAGACGTACACTTAATACTTAGCTATACTGTAGGTTAGGAACAAAACACAATAAAAAAAACCGGCGGCCAGTAAACCTCAAGAGCTGTGGAGGAAGGACAGCTGTCCTCACAACCAGTTTTGAGAATCAACCCTGTATTTGGCGTTCAACCACATGGTGCTTCCTATCCACATACAAACTACAAACAGGAGTGTTTCAAAACAAACATATTGTTTCCATACACATTGTTCACTGAAAGGCTATGTATACAATAAGTCCTGCTACAATGTCAAGTTAGTTTGTTAAGAATGTTATATTCAACAACATTCTATACGACATGATTTCTAACAAGAAAAATGTTAAAGCCAAGGGTTAGGTTCTCTAGCATCCCAAAATACATGCAGTTTCGGTAATATTTCACAAACAATGTTTGATATGAAGAAACTTTAAAAAGATGCTTAAAATGAAAAAGTTTATAAGAAAATATTATTACAACATCTCAAATCAACAGTTTCTAACACCTACTGAATTACTATTAAACTTGTATATTTAAGAATTGACAGCTCTATTGTTTACAATCAAGTCTGTATCACTCATACATTCATCCCCACCTTGTTTCAGTTCAGATACCACCAGTCTTTACTGCNGTTTACAATCAAGTCTGTATCACTCATACATTCATCCCCACCTTGTTTCAGTTCAGATACCACCAGTCTTTACTGCCGCACACAGCCGCTTTTTACTCTTAAAATAACTCGCTCTCTGCAGTACTCTCGTGAACTCGTTCGTTGTCGCTGCACACACTCTCGTCTGCCGCAGTTGCCTTCACCACAGGTCCTCTTCTTCGTTCACCGCTAGGAGCTGTGGTGGTGTAGTTGTTAGACTACTCGCCTCTTGGCGTGGTCACTCCCAGATTTTCTCAAATGGGAATAGTGCCGGACGATGTCTCTGACCGGCGGGAGATTTCTCAGGGATCTCCTGTTTCCCAGTGCCTGCAATCCGACGGTGCTCCATACTCACCCTCATCGGCTCTCATGACCTCGCTGTTGAGAGCCCCTTCAATCACTCCACTCCACTAATTACACAGTCTAACAAAGAAAACAAAATTCGCAGAAAGCAGTGGTCAAAGTGACCAATAAGTAATTTCTAAGGTGGTGTGCAAATTATTATGATGTCTGCACTACATCACTGAAACACGTGATATAGAGGGCTCGCTGAGATAAGAGAGCCCTGAACATGCATCAAAGGTACAGTTGCCGATGCTATCAAGTTTGTCCAACCTTGTAGTATGCTAATACACCAAGAGAAGGCAGCATACTAACAGTTGGAGGCATCTGAACGAGGTCATATAGTGAGACTACATGAGGTTGGTTGGGTGGTTCGATGAATAGCCTTTCATGTGGACCACGCTCAAAGCACTGTACGATGTTGGATTGGAAGAAAGAGACATGAAGGCCATACATCACATAGGCAAGGTTCTGGCTCGATATGTCGAACTACAGAAAGTGATAACAGGTATATGCAAAGAAGTGCAGCAGTCAACTATACCGCAGCATCATCACAGTGTTTATAAGGTCTACACTGCATTATGCAGTGCCCCAGATGACTATATGGTGGCAGCTGAATGAGTTTGCACTAGTCACATCATCATCTGCGTCGACTGCCTCTGACTAAACGTAATTGTGTGGAATGTTTACAGTATTGTACCAAACATCGCGAGTGGGTGTAGAAAGAGCATCATGTTGTATTTTCTGGCAAATCATATATCACTCGGGATGTTGACGATTGTATCCAGATCTTGCATCATTGAGGCGAGTTTCAGCATCAGGTGCATGTTCATGTATGCTGTAGGGCTCCTTCACCTGGGGTTATGATTTGTTAGAATCAAGAATCAATTTTGTCTCTGTGAAGGGCACACACTCAGGCCACTGATATGTTATCAATGTCATACGCCCTGTTATTTGTATGGCATGCCCATGCAATATGCTCTACAGAGTATGGGCACCACACCTTGGTATGTTTCCCACTGGACCTATATCCAATTGAGAATTTATTNCAATATGCTCTACAGAGTATGGGCACCACACCTTGGTATGTTTCCCACTGGACCTATATCCAATTGAGAATTTATTGGACCAGTTGGGATGCTGTCTTTTTCAGCAACTGCAACCTGCCCAACAGCTTGGAGGACGGATGGTGGAATATACTGCAGGATTGTATTCGTGCATCGAGTGGCCCCCTCTATTGCCTCCATAAGATGTGAACACTTTATATTAAATCTTTTGTTCCATGTCATTGTCCTGCGGCTGTNTTTTTTTTTTTTTTTTTTTAAGCAGCGGAGAAACGTTTTCCAAAATTACATTTATTGAGATATGTGTTCGGATGACTATGGATAAAACTCGTTGCCTCTTGATGATAAAAAGTCTTTAGTGGTTTGAATACTGTCATCTGTGGAGGCTGAAGAACATGTGGTGGGATATACAGCATTTCAGCGTTATTTTGACGACAGAAATCCAAGCATTTCAGTACACAGTGTGAGGCAAGACCGTCTAGGATAAGAAAGCGCTCTCCCAATGGGTAGTGGGCTTGAAAGTGTTGTAACCACTTAATAAAACGTCTTCGTTGATATAAACGGAATCAGTCATAGCTACTTCTGAACCAGGAGGCAAGTCCTGTTTGAAGATGTCTTTAAATCAAACTCCTTTAAATATTATTAAAGTTGGAATGAACTAACCACTAGCCCTACAACAGGCAACAACAGTCACATTTTCATCTCTCTCTGCATTTGTTAGCTTTACCACTTCCTTAATTCCCTTTTCTGACCCAATTTTGGAAGGCACATTGTTCAAAGGAAATCCTCTTTCATCATTATTAAAAATCTTTTCAGGTTTATCTGTAATGTGCATCTCATCACACCGTTTATTAAATAAATTGCAAAACTCGTGAACAACTTTCTTGTTCCTACCTGCAGTCCATGTTAATGATAGTCCTTCCGGCTTTCTGATTGAAAGCTAACTGTTTCTCTTCTTGAAACCACTGAACCAGTCTTTACCTGCCTGTTGTCTCTTTTGGCTCCATGTATACTGAATCACATTTTTTTCGGCGTACATGAATGCAGCTGAACGCACTTGACAAGGTGTGAGGTCGAATTCTATTCTGTTGAGAGATTTGAATCTTTCAGCTAAATCACTTTCATCTTCTGTGCTAAAAACCGTGGGGTGGCTAGGTGAAACAATTCTTGAACAGTTTATTTAATTACCTGCATCTGGCAATTTCTTTAATGAATTGACTNGGGGTGGCTAGGTGAAACAATTCTTGAACAGTTTATTTAATTACCTGCATCTGGCAATTTCTTTAATGAATTGACTCTATCCTTCAGTGTTGAAAATGGAATGCTGAAATGGCATGCTGACCCCGAAGGCTNAATTTCTTTAATGAATTGACTCTATCCTTCAGTGTTGAAAATGGAATGCTGAAATGGCATGCTGACCCCGAAGGCTTATTTCATTGTTAAAAACTTTCTGAGTGGCCATTTCCATGTTTTCAGTTGACCAGGTCTTCTGATTTTTACTTTTCACACGCTTATAGTTGTGCACCATCTGAAAAGAAATGCAACAGACATTGAATCAATGCGAGTGGAATAGCCCCATTTAATGCAAGACTAATAGCCCCAAATGGTCACATTTATATAAAAATTAAAATTATATTTAATTTATAAAAAAATAAAGGAATTTTGCTGTAATAATTTAATGAAATGCACCTTGGAATGAAATAAAAACTTTGATGGTGTAACACTTGAAATAACATAGTAGCTGGCCCAATAAGGAAATGCTTCGTCGTTATCGCAGGAAATCTGTGCGCCTACTTCATCGTTTGACTGCGGTTCTCAGAACTCCTAATATGCTGCGTCCGCTAGGAGAGATAACTGCCAAGATTAGTTTAAAGATAAGCGGGCACAAAAACAACTCTCACAACCTCCTCAGTTTGCTGATAGAACAAGCAGAAAGTCCTGCTCTACCCTAGTTTCATGTAGATGAGGAATTTCCAAGTATGCCTGCAGAAAACCCGTATAGTCAGTAGCTCATGCAACTAGGCAGCATTTGATGCCTCAACTAGAAGCTCACCCCTCTTCTTTGATGCAGTCGGTGACAAGGCCACCAACTGCAAGGGAACACCTTCTAAAATTTACGTNGAAGCTCACCCCTCTTCTTTGATGCAGTCGGTGACAAGGCCACCAACTGCAAGGGAACACCTTCTAAAATTTACGTCATTTCACTCGTCTATTCCTGGTTAATTGAGCACTTTTGAAATCAACCTTTTATGAAAAATGGTACTGCTCCTACCTTCATATATTTTAACGGGTACGCTGCGTGACTTGCACTCAGTAAAGTTGGTAACGATGAAGGGAAAGTATTACTATANGTACGCTGCGTGACTTGCACTCAGTAAAGTTGGTAACGATGAAGGGAAAGTATTACTATATCTCAAAATTGAACTGAAAGTATTAGGTAAACATTTGTAATAACTGAATTTACTTGTTTTGGTTTGTTTTTTTAATGCATATAAGAGTAAGTATTAGCAAATTTGTAAAATATTGACTTTTGTATTAATTTCATAGATTCACTAAACAGATGTATCAATAAAGTGATCATGCCTGTGGCAATGTTAATTTTACATACGGTGGAAGAGTACACAATGTGCATACAAGTAGATATTAAGCTGCGCATTCAAAAGTGCTCTGTTTACAGTGAACAGCCTATACCAGTATAATGACATAAGAATCTTCACTTTACTTTATTGTTTCTTTGTCCATTAGCAGTTGTGCTGTCGCTTTATATGACTATTTAGGAAGTCAATCGTGAAAGGAGTGGAGAGGTTTGGGCAGGTATTCAAGAGTCATAACTAGGGAAGCCATGACCTCGGTTTCTGTTCCAACAGCCCAGAACTGAGCGCCTACGAGCGGGGATTCTAGCCAGGGATGTGACCGCTACTGTGACACATCACAAGGAGGTGATGAAGGCGCGTTACCCTCCATCCCTCCCGTGCGATCAGTAAACGTGGCCATGGCTGCCCAATCCCTCTCTGCCGCGATGCACGCCTCCTTTGCACGACTTCCCTTTCTTTGAGGCATACAGGGTCTAGCCCTGAGACACAATTAGCTCCCGTCCCCTACCTCAGACGTACACTTAATACTTAGCTATACTGTAGGTTAGGAACAAAACACAATAAAAAAAACCGGCAGCCAGTATACCTCAAGAGCTCTGGAGGAAGGACAGCTGTCCTCACAACCAGTTTTGAGAATCAACCCTGTATTTGGCGTTCACCCCATCACAACCACATGGTGCTTCCTATCCACATACAAACTACAAACAGGAGTGTTTCAAAACAAACATATTGTTTCCATACACATTATTCACTGAAAGGCTATGTAAACAATAAGTCCTGCTACAATGTCAAGTTAGTTTGTTAAGAATGTTATATTTAACAACATTCTATACGACATGATTTCTAACAAGAAAAATGTTAAAGCCAAGGGTTAGGTTCTCTAGCATCCCAAAATACATGCAGTTTCGGTAATATTTCATAAACAATTTTTGATATGGAGAAACTTTAAAAAGATGCTTAAAATGAAAAAGTTTATAAGAAAATAATATTACAACATCTCAAATCAACAGTTTCTAACACCTACTGAATTACTATTAAACTTGTATATTTAATAATTGACAGCTCTGTTATTTACAATCAAGTCTGTATCACTCATACATTCATCCCCACCTTGTTTCAGTTCAGATACCACCAGTCTTTACTGCCGCACACAGCCGCTTTTTACTCTTAAAATAACTCGCTCTCTGCAGTACTCTCGTGAACTCGTTCGTTGTCGCTGCACACACTCTCGTCTGCCGCAGTCGCCTTCACCACAGGTCCTCTTCTTCGTTCACCGCTAGGAGCTGTGGTGGTGTAGTTGTTAGACTACTCGCCTCTTGGCGTGGTCACTCCCAGATTTTCGCAAATGGGAATAGTGCCGGACGATGTCTCTGGTCAACGGGAGATTTCTCAGGGATATCCTGTTTCCCAGTGCCTGCAATCTGACGGTGCTCCATACTCACCCTCATTGGCTCTCATGACCTCGCTGTTGAGAGCCCCTTCAATCACTCCACTCCACTAATTACAGTCTAACAAAGAAAACAAAATTCGCAGAAAGCAGTGGTCAAAGTGACCAATAAGTAATTTCTAAGGTGGTGTGCAAATTATTATGATGTCTGCACTACATCACTGAAACACATGATATAGAGGGCTGGCTGAGATAAGAGAGCCCTGAACATGCATCAAAGGTATAATTGCCGATGCTATCAAGTTTGTCCAACCTTGTAGTATGCTAATACACCAAGAGAAGGCAGCATACTAACAGTTGGAGGCATCTGAACGAGGTCATATAGTGAGACTACATGAGGTTGGTTGGGTGGTTCGATGAATAGCCTTTCATGTGGACCACGCTCAAAGCACTGTACGATGTTGGATTGGAAGAAAGAGACATGAAGGCCATACATCACATAGGCAAGGTTCTGGCTCGATATGTCGAACTACAGAAAGTGATAACAGGTATATGCAAAGAAGTGCAGCAGTCAACTATACCGCAGCATCATCACAGTGTTTATAAGGTCTACACTGCATTATGCAGTGCCCCAGATGACTATATGGTGGCAGCTGAATGAGTTTGCACTAGTCACATCATCATCTGCGTCGACTGCCTCTGACTAAACATAATTGTGTGGAATGTTTACAGTATTGTACCAAACATCGCGAGTGGGTGTAGAAAGAGCATCGTGTTGTATTTTCTGGCAAATCATATATCACTCGGGATGTTGACGATTGTATCTAGATCTTGCATCATTGAGGCGAGTTTCAGCATCAGGTGCATGTTCATGTATGCTGTAGGGTTCCTTCACCTGGGGTTATGATTTGTTAGAATCAAGAATCAATTTTGTCTCTGTGAAGGGCACACACTCAAGCCACTGATATGTTATCAATGTCATACGCCCTGTTATTTGTATGGCATGCCCATGTAATATGCTCTACAGAGTATGGGCACCACACCTTGGTATGTTTCCCACTGGACCTATATCCAATTGAGAATTTATTTGACCAGTTGGGATGCTGTCTTTTTCAGCAACTGCAACCTGCCCAAGAGCTTGGAGGACGGATGGTGGAATATACTGCAGGATTGTATTCGTGCATCGAGTGGCCCCCCTCTATTGCCTCCATAAGATGTGAACACTTTATATTAAATCTTTTGTTCCATGTCATTGTCCTGCGGCTGTNGCCCCCTCTATTGCCTCCATAAGATGTGAACACTTTATATTAAATCTTTTGTTCCATGTCATTGTCCTGCGGCTGTCCCTATTGGTCAACAAAATTTGCCTCGATGCTTACTTACTCAATTGTGTGTGTAACTTAGTCCTGTGCAACTGATTCTGTAATGTTTTTATATCTCTTTCAAGATTATTATGCATGGTTACATGTAACTTATACAGCAAAATAACACTATCTGTCTTATTCAGGTTGTGTTAATAGCAGTGTGGTGTGTTTTGCAGACTGTGACTCGTTACCGAAGAGAAGAGTACTGCTGCACTGGCTATAAGTCTGCTTATGGCAACAGGTGTGTCCCCCACTGCCAGCAGGAGTGCGATCACTCGACATGCACGGCACCGGACACATGCACTTGTGATACTGGGTATTCCAGTGTTTCCACATACAGATGCGAGCCGGTGTGTAGTGGTGGCTGTGTGAATGGCAGGTGCACCGCACCGAACACCTGCACATGCAACACTGGCTACAAGAAGGAAACAACCACTTCCTGCACACCAGTCTGCTTGCGACGCTGCGTGAACAGCAAGTGCACTGCACCGAACACCTGCACCTGCGACGCCGGCTACAAGAAGGACAAGTACAGCATGCAGGTGTGCGAGCCAGTGTGCACTGCTGGATGCATCAATGCCAGCTGCGTGGACCCGGATACCTGCAAGTGCCACAATGGGTTCATCAAAGACGAAGACGACGACACAGGCAGTAGATGCATTCCCCATTGCCCAGCTGGATGTGTNGCCACAATGGGTTCATCAAAGACGAAGACGACGACACAGGCAGTAGATGCATTCCCCATTGCCCAGCTGGATGTGTTAATGGTTTCTGCACAGCACCTGCAACATGTACTTGTAGCACAGGTTATGTGAAGAATGTAACAGATGTCTCTGGGAAGACATGTATCCCACACTGCCCTAATAAGTGTGTGAANTCACAGGTTATGTGAAGAATGTAACAGATGTCTCTGGGAAGACATGTATCCCACACTGCCCTAATAAGTGTGTGAATGGCATTTGTACAGCTCCTGGTGTATGTACCTGTGAAAGTGGTTATGTGAACGATACCACAGATGTTTCTGGGAAAACCTGCATTCCACATTGCCCCAATGGATGTTTAAATGGTATATGTACTGCACCTGATGTATGTACTTGTGAAAGTGGTTTCGTGAAAGATCCAGCTGATGTTTCTGGGAGAACTTGCATTCCTCACTNGAAAGATCCAGCTGATGTTTCTGGGAGAACTTGCATTCCTCACTGTCCTGATGGGTGTGAGAATGGAATGTGCACAGCACCTGGAGTATGTACTTGTAACACTGGTTACGTAAAAGATAGTACAGAATTTTCAGAGAGAACCTGTGTTCCCCATTGCCCTGGAGGATGTGTTAACGGAACGTGTACAGCGCCCAGCATTTGTACTTGCAACGAAGGTTATGTAAAGGATGTAATTGATGCATCTGGAAAAACTTGCATTCCACACTGCTCCAGTGGCTGTGTGAATAGTGTATGTACAGACCCTGGTGTATGCACTTGTAATCAAGGCTACATAAAAGATTCTGGAGATGATTCTGGGAATATTTGTATTCCATACTGTAGTAATATATGTATAAATGGTACCTGCACAGAACCTGAAGTTTGTACCTGTTATACAGGTCATATGAAACTTTCATCCGATAATCTTGAACGGACCTGTGTCCCCCACTGTCCTAATGGTTGTGTTAATGGGGTCTGTACACAACCTGATACGTGTACTTGTAGTAATGGCTATGTAAAAAACACTAGTGATGTTTCTAATAGTGCATGTTTTCCTTTTTGCTCGTACGAGTGTGTGAATGGTGAGTGTGCATCACCTGAATACTGCAGATGTTACCCAGGCTATGAGAAAGATTATGATGATCCTTACAATGCAACCTGCAAACCAACATGCAAGAATGAGTGTATAAATGGAATCTGCACATTACCAGATATCTGTACGTGCTNAATGCAACCTGCAAACCAACATGCAAGAATGAGTGTATAAATGGAATCTGCACATTACCAGATATCTGTACGTGCTTTGAAGGCTACAAGGTTGATAACGAAACTGACTATGTGTGTAATGCAGTTTGCAGTGGAGGGTGTGTTAATGCAAACTGCACAGCCCCAGATACTTGTACATGCTGGGAAAAATACTACAAAGANAATGCAACCTGCAAACCAACATGCAAGAATGAGTGTATAAATGGAATCTGCACATTACCAGATATCTGTACGTGCTATGAAGGCTACAAGGTTGATAACGAAACTGACTATGTGTGTAATGCAGCTTGCAGTGGAGGGTGTGTTAATGCAAACTGCACAGCCCCAGATACTTGTACATGCTGGGAAAAATACTACAAAGANCTTGCAGTGGAGGGTGTGTTAATGCAAACTGCACAGCCCCAGATACTTGTACATGCTGGGAAAAATACTACAAAGACATCAGCGATGAAAGTGGAAGCTCATGTATTCCTGTTTGTCAAGAAGGATGTGTGAATTCATGGTGTACACAGCCAGATGTGTGCACTTGTTGGGAACGATATCAGTTTGATGAGACGACAAGAGCTAAAAATAAATGCTTTCCAGTTTGCTCTTCCAAATGCACAAATGCTCAATGTACAAGTCCTGAAATATGTACGTGTTTCGACGGGTACAGTTTAGACCCAAACGATGCAAACAATAGCACATGTATTCCAATCTGTGACGATAGTTGCATAAATTCTAACTGCACCGCCCCAAACGAATGCACATGTTTTGAAGGCTATGGGAAGTACCTTCCAGAAGATTCAAACAACACCTGCATACCTTTATGCACAGAAAAGTGTATTAATGGTTTTTGTTCAGCTCCTGAAGTATGCACTTGTCTCGACGGTTATGAAAGGGATAATAACAATGGAGAAAATAATACATGTCAGCCTGTATGCCCCAAAGGTTGCATTAACAGTGAGTGCAGTGCACCAGATACATGTACCTGTTTGGATGGATACGAGAAGCTACCATGGTCCAACAACACATGTTTTCCAATCTGCAAAAAGGAGTGCATCAATTCGAACTGCACAGCACCAGATACATGTACCTGTTTGAATGGATACGAGAAGCTACCATGGTCCAACAACACATGTTTTCCAATCTGCAAAAAGGAGTGCATCAATTCGAACTGCACAGCACCAGATACATGTACCTGTTTGAATGGATACGAGAAGCTACCATGGTCCAACAACACATGTTTTCCAATCTGCAAAAAGGAGTGCATCAATTCGAACTGCACAGCACCAGATACATGTACCTGTTTGAATGGATACGAGAAGCTACCATGGTCCAACAACACATGTTTTCCAATCTGCAAAAAGGAGTGCATCAATTCGAACTGCACAGCACCAAACACATGCGAGTGTTGGCCTGGTTACCATAAGAATTCATCCAACTTCTGTGTTCCCACTTGTTCTGAGCCATGCATCAATGGCTTTTGTTCCAGCCCGAACAAGTGCACCTGCTTCAATGGCTATGGAGTAGAAAATGGCAGTAAGGAATCTAGTGTATGTAAGCCAAAGTGTTCCAAGAGCTGTGTTTTTGGGAACTGCACAGCGCCAGATGTCTGCACCTGCTGGCAAGGTTATGAACACTCAGCTGAAGACATTGCCTGCACCCCTGTGTGTTCCCGTGCGTGTGTGCACGGAACCTGCAAACTTCCCGAGACGTGTAAATGTGACTCAGGTTATGCAATGAGTCACATGGGAAGAATGTGTGTCCCATTGTGTCCTAGTGGATGTGCCAATGGGAACTGCATCACACCAGGAATATGTGAGTGCCATCCAGGTTTCTCATGGGACAACTCTTCAAGTAGCTGCGAGTACAGTTGCTCGCACTGCCACAAGGAGAACACAAGAATGTAAGTTGATTTCCACAGTGTCATGTATTGGTTTAAGATATTGTTATTGATGACTGTTGAGTTGTTGCCTCCACTGCATTTTTGAATCGACCCAACCAAATACATAATCAAGTATGTAAACTTTGTAATGAATGAAATGGTAGGCAAGTTGTCGAGAAAGTGTATTATATATTTTTATTTCAATTCCTAGTTAATCAGTTCTATCCACTTCATGTAAGAAAACTAGGTGCTTCCAAAGGCAGTATGTATGTTAGAACCTACTTTGGNTTAATCAGTTCTATCCACTTCATGTAAGAAAACTAGGTGCTTCCAAAGGCAGTATGTATGTTAGAACCTACTTTGGTACATCTAGGATTACTTTCTTAGATTTCGGTGATACAGATAATTGGAAATAATGACTGTAATTTATTTTGCAGGTGTCACTATGCCTTGTGATCAGTGCGCCTCTTCTGTGATGATGTTTTAGGTTCTGTGACTAAAATAGAGTATAGATTTTTCCATATGATAAATGTGGTAGGCAATGCCGATAGCAGCTTTTTCTCAGAGTTATTTGTATTTTATTCTTCTCCTTTCATTCTTCAGTCTTTTAGTGTGCATGAACCAAATCAAAGGCACGATGTTCTGTCTCTTTTACTCGATTGTGCTCAGTGCCGGATTTAGACTTGATAAGGCCCTAAGCTATTTGAGATATGGGGCCCTTTATAAGTCCAGATATATTATATGTCAGTGCCAAATATGATTTTCGGATACCTAGAGGGTTAAACTGAAATACAATTAAGAAGTATATAGATAGTGAAATAATAAATCTTTAACTTAAAATCATTTTTATTAATAACAAACATAAATATGCAAACTCTGGTAAAAAGACACAAAAGTTCTTTTAAAAGGCACAATTTACAAAGGCTTATTATCTAATCTCTTGAAACATGTTATAAGGATTAAGGAATTATATTAAACTAAAATATTTTATTTCTTGCCTTTGCCAGAGCAAAGTCACTGATGACATCATCAAATGATAAACTGCGTAGTTTGTCACTTTCTATGCACATGAGACTGAGGGAACATAATTTATCTTGAGTCATTGTTGTTCTAAATTCATTTTTTATCCTCTTCAGCTGAGAAAAAGATTTCTCTCCAGAGCAATTTGCAACCATCAATGATTCTTTGTTAGAGTTTTAACGAAGATGTAATCCCTTACGACTAACGACAAGATCGTTAAATATTACCCTACACAGATCCTGATGTGTCAGACTATCATGTTCCGCTAAACCATAGGCTTGACTATGTCTAACATATTGATGAAAATNAGATCCTGATGTGTCAGACTATCATGTTCCGCTAAACCATAGGCTTGACTATGTCTAACATATTGATGAAAATGCTCGACTTCTCCTATAAGATTCATGTCCACATCTTCAGGATATGTTTGCTATAAAACACTAACTCCTTCACGAATCTCTTCTTCTGTAGTTTCTAATTTTGTTAAGAATGAACACTTTTTTGGAGCATCATTGCATACTGAGGCCCTCTGTGCCAGATTTGACTCTAATGTATCCATCACAGGTATAAATATTTTGATTCACTTGAACAGAGAACCGAGTTCCAAGACTAAAGCATCATCTTCATCATCATTGATATGCCTTCTTCTATATCTGCATTTCTTGTAATCAACATCAGGCAATTTTTCCTTTGCTTTTTCTTCAAAATGATCGAACATATCCCTGGAACCTTTAACAAAATCCGAAAGTGAAGCATACAATTTCCTACATACATCTAGACTAATTTGGGGGTCTTGCAGTGATTGACTAGTCTTGTGAAATTCATCCAGCAAGTAACTCCACAAATATAACATTACCATAAATTCAAACTCCTCCATTTTATTCAAAATGTTTAAGGCTTGATTTCTTGTTTTGCCTTTCTCTGTAGTATCAATATGCAGCTGATGCAATGCAGAAATTATTCCATCATAACTATCAAGTATTGCACTAGTGGCCATTGAGTGTGCTTCCCATCTAGTCTTTGACAAAGGCTTTGGAACTTTTGAATCATCTTCGAAGAATGACAACAGTACTGCCCATCTATGTGTAGATGAAGAAAATAAATTATATATTTCTTGAACAATTCCAAAAAAGTTTACTGCATCTAAACAACAGTCAACTGCTGCTCTACCAACAAAATTCAGGGAATGACCAGCACATGGAATATACCTAGCATACATGTTAATCTTCAATGTTATTTCTTGCATACCCTTGTATTTGCCAGACATATTGGCAGCATTATCATATGACTGGCCTCCACACTTACTAAAATCTATTTTGCACTCATTTGTAAGGTAGTTGTGCACCATCTTAGCCATACTTTCCCCTGTGTGGCTACCCATCTCTAGGAAAGTTAGAAAATGTTCAATAGAGAGCCCATCATCTGGTGAAACATACCTCACAATAATAGTGAGCTGATCAATATGGGACCGGTCTGGAGTGGAATCTACAGATAAACTGAAGTACCCTGCAGTTCTTAAATCATCCAAGATTGAGTCTCTTACTTTGTGCCATAATTTGGATAAATTCATCACATATTGTTTTAGACAGATAAGATGTGACACCTGATCCTTTATTCCTAAATTATTTTATATGGCTTGCTAGAAAAGGATCAAATTTTGCTATAAGGTCGAGTAATCCAAGGAAATTGCCATTGTAAGGAGAACCAAATGTTTCCTTATCTCCTCTGAAAGGTAAACCATGCTCTGCCATAGTAATTATGACTGCCACAACTCNGGAGAACCAAATGTTTCCTTATCTCCTCTGAAAGGTAAACCATGCTCTGCCATAGTAATTATGACTGCCACAACTCATTCAAGAACATTTTTCCAGTACTGCCGTTTATTATTTATCTGTTCTGCTACTTGGCAGTCAATTGTTGAACCACGTTGACAACTACCAAAGCTGTGTTTTGGACGAAGGTGTCAGTGCACTGTTCCCTCGTTTGTCCCCTGCTTTCGCTGTGTGGTAGTATGTTACTCGGGGATGCCCTGGTCCATATCTCGTCTCCTTCTTCCTGGGCCTGCGCCCTCCCCCTTTCTTCTAAACTACGCGCTCGTCTGCGGCCTGTCATGTTCGCCTGGGTTTTTATTGCCTCTCCTTCCTCGGTTATACTGTCGGTAAGTTGGACGCCACGAGTTTTAAATTTTTACGACTGACTCGAAGTCGCGAGGGTTGGTTTATGACTCCCCCGAAGTCGTAAATGTGTTAGCTAGCTCGGTCGGGGCATGGTCCTTTATTTTGTTCTTGCTTCCATCTTACAGATTTCAGCTCGCCTTCACGTTGGGCGCCAAAATTGACAACTNATAGCTTATTCACAATCTCCCTACACATTAACATTGCACGATACTATTTACAAGTCCTTACACTTAATTACACTGGTTCATTACACACTCTGTTCTGCCGTACTACCCGGCCCGTCCAGGCCAGGGTAAATTTCTACTGAACAGTTTCAAACAGGTTATGCGAGCAAGCTTCTCTTACCGTTTTAGAAACAAAAACCCTGTTATCTTCTAAGTCCCCCTGCCGCTCCACACGAGCGGTCTGAAGGTGGGTAAGGATAAGTAACACTGATTCTAGCGGCAAAACAAGCATCCTTTATTTATGTGCGCTAGTAGGCCTCTCAACCAAAAAAACATCCTTTTCTCCTCCGCCCTTGTGACTCGTGACTCGTACCCGAAAGAATAACTTACAATGGCTGAGGCTCTAAATCTCGAATTCTACTACATATTCACGCCTTCAACACCAACCCGTGTTAAACCTAACACCAACTCGGACGAGTTAAAATCCCGCTAATTTAACCGTATTTTAATTACCGTGGCACGGTCATTTTTCCCGCATAAAACTACTACATACCTTCAGAATATCGTATTAAAACTCTAAGCTAAAGATTTCAAAAAGACCGTACAAATTCTTTTACTCGTAGCCAAATTTTTTCCAAAAAAAAAAAAATTTAAAAACTTTATTACAGTGAATTTTTTTTTTTTGTGTTTACCTTTTAGCATTCCCATATTCCTAGACAAATCCTTCACAATTTCCTTTACACTTCAACACTTATCAAACGAACCTGGCGTCGAACAATGGTTACGCCATCTACACACAATGGTAATAAAAAACGTATGATACAATTACACTCCAAAAAGGATTACACTCTTTATATATTCATTTTCCGAATTTTCTTTGTGCCATGAACCAACAAACTTTAAAGCAACTCAACCTACTTTCAAAATTATTAATGTTATTGCAACACAAACTTGTAAC
>NQII01008649.1:7348-69290 GCA_002778355.1 Clitarchus hookeri | reverse complement strand
TTCCTGCCTGCCTTCCTTCCTGCCTTCCTGCCTGCCTTCCTGCCTGCCTGCCTTCCTGCCTGCCTGCCTTCCTGCTGGCCTGCCTTCCTGCCTTCCTGCCTGCCTTCCTGCTAGCCTGCCTTCCGGCCTGCCTTCCTGCCTTCCTGCCTGCCTTCCTGCTAGCCTGCCTGCCTGCCTTACTGCCTGCCTGCCTGCCTGCCTGCCTGCCTTCCTGCCTGCCTTTCTTCCTGCCTTCCTGCCTGCCTTCCTGCCTGCCTGCCTGCCTGCCTGCCTGCCTTCCTGCCTGCCTGCCTTCCTGCCTGCCTGCCTTCCTGCCTTCCTGAATGCATAGTTGTATCCACGGCATTAAATAGTTCCATAACACCTTATCAGTGATGGTATAACCTTACAGTACTTTGTCCTTTCAATTATGCTTAAATTACATTGAAGCTGGTACAAGGAAGCANCAGTGATGGTATAACCTTACAGTACTTTGTCCTTTCAATTATGCTTAAATTACATTGAAGCTGGTACAAGGAAGCAAAAAAAGTTTCTGTTTTTTTTGTTCGAAATCTGTTAATTATTTTACCAAGTATTTATAAAATTAGTAAATTAAGGGATAACAAATTATATACATATGTTATAATCTGAAAGTGGTCTTAATTAATATTCTTTCCGACCTGGTTATGCCGGGAGTTAATGCAATTTACATCCGACTAAACTTTTGTGGAGTTTCATTCCACTTTCATTCATATTGACTTAGTGTAACACATTTATAACAGGTCACGTCCAGTAAAGTGTATACAAAATGAAATATACACATTTTTGAAGTTTGTGATACGTGTTTACTCACTGTTTATTTTGTTTTTCCTTGATATATTCGCCTGCTGAGCTACTTTCCGTGTTTTTTTTTAAGTTAAGTAAATCTACTTTTCGAAAAATTCATTTAAGTGGTGGTTATCACATTTTAAAGTTACAGTCTCAAGCGAAACTGCTATTTGTGGTTGTGTAAATGTAATATCAGAGGTATTATCTGGCATTTTTTAAATATATTATTAACTATACATAAATACTGTAATACAGAGGGTACTTACCAATTCCTCCTCTAGTATATACTTGAGTGGCAGAATCACGTTCTGCAGCTGTCGATGGCGCAGTAGTTTCCTGATGTTGTTCGCACACCAAGTGCACAAACGGTTTTCTTGAGGAATACCACATTCAGTTCGCTATATATAAATTGCTTATTGAAATGTAGAAACCAACTATATGTCGATATGCTTTGTAGGATAACGAATGCAACACGAACGCAAGATCTTTAGTGAGTGTATCGATCTATTTCTGAAATGCGAAAGTGATCTCGCCTCGCAGCTAGGTGCAAATGAAGCTCTGGAAGGTTTCGTTGCAAATCTTCACCAGCTATACACAAGCGTTACATGACACTCACGATGAGTTACACCGTGTAACATCGCTGTATTCAGAGAGCCGCATCGCGTTTCATCTGTCGCATTTTACGTTAGTACAGACAAAAACCTTATTCGACAGTAAAATATTTTAAATTTTGAAGAATTCCTAGGTATCATGGTTGGTATAACGGGATGATTCTTTTTAGAAATCAGTTAAATCGAAATGTAAAACGAAAGGAGATACGTTTGAGGAAAGGAAAAACATTTGGTATCCCGACTTCAATTGTTTTGCACTGTAGACGTGTCGCTCCCATTGATTAAAAATTGCAGTTCCCTTAAATAATATTACTTTTGCAATAACTACTGACAAATGGTATCTGCTTTAATAAACGTACCGCATAAATAAAAAAAATTAATTATTTGTAAATGCATTAATTTTTATAACCTTATATTATTAGGCTTTTAAAAATTATGTGGTATTNAAAAAAATTAATTATTTGTAAATGCATTAATTTTTATAACCTTATATTATTAGGCTTTTAAAAATTATGTGGTATTATCACGTAAACCTTTGACGTGGCATGAGGTAATTTTTTAGAGTTTTTGTGATTAAAAAGCTACAAGCGTATTGGCACATTGGAAGCAACATGGTCCAGCAAAAGACAGACTTCGTCTACACTCTGCTGTAGGCCTAATTGCTTCACGCTTATTATAATACTTTCACGAGNAGACTTCGTCTACACTCTGCTGTAGGCCTAATTGCTTCACGCTTATTATAATACTTTCACGAGAACCCTCAGAAAATAAACCTTGCCAGGAACTCCATGCGCTCAGCAGAAAGCAATAACTTATTATTAACTTGAATAAGGAGACATTTTTTNAAAAAAATTAATTATTTGTAAATGCATTAATTTTTATAACCTTATATTATTAGGCTTTTAAAAATTATGTGGTATTTTCACGTAAACCTTTGACGTGGCATGAGGTAATTTTTTAGAGTTTTTGTGATTAAAAAGCTACAAGCGTATTGGCACATTGGAAGCAACATGGTCCAGCAAAAGACAGACTTCGTCTACACTCTGATGTAGGCCTAATTGCTTCACGCTTATTATAATACTTTCACGAGAACCCTCAGAAAAGAAACCTTGCCAGGAACTCNCTGTAGGCCTAATTGCTTCACGCTTATTATAATACTTTCACGAGAACCCTCAGAAAAGAAACCTTGCCAGGAACTCCATGCGCTCAGCAGAAAGCAATAACTTATTATTAACTTGAATAAGGAGACATTTTTTATGTTTTTATAACTGGTTATAAGTGTACATATTACATTCGTCATTACTACGATTTTATTTCATTTTAAACACATAGAAGTAAAAAATGGCACAATAGCAAACCTTTTATATTTCAAATAATTCTACGGTGCCTGTTAATGGAATCATGGAAGATTAAGTGCGAAGTGGTAACCTAAAGCAAGGCTGTCGTAAGNTAATTCTACGGTGCCTGTTAATGGAATCATGGAAGATTAAGTGCGAAGTGGTAACCTAAAGCAAGGCTGTCGTAAGTGTTAAATAAAAGCGAAACACGGAAACAATACTGCCTACCTGTCAGGAGGAACTGGGGGTTACTNGGCTGTCGTAAGTGTTAAATAAAAGCGAAACACGGAAACAATACTGCCTACCTGTCAGGAGGAACTGGGGGTTACTTACTGCGTCTAGGCTGTAACAACTTCACTCTCTCTGCTCGCAACAGTCTTCACATGAGAGGTTCACAAGTTCTCNTAATTCTACGGTGCCTGTTAATGGAATCATGGAAGATTAAGTGCGAAGTGGTAACCTAAAGCAAGGCTGTCGTAAGGGTTAAATAAAAGTGAAACACGAATACAATACTGCCTACCTGTCAGGAGGGTTTGGGGGTTAGTGCGTCTAGGCTGTAACAACTTCACTCTCTCTGCTCGCAACAGTCTTCACATGAGAGGTTCACAAGTTCTCATAGCNTGCGTCTAGGCTGTAACAACTTCACTCTCTCTGCTCGCAACAGTCTTCACATGAGAGGTTCACAAGTTCTCATAGCAATATTAGATATTACATAGAAATATTAGACATAATTATATTGTTCCTATTTATTTCTGGGCTGTTATAACATAGTTTGTTTCNAGATATTACATAGAAATATTAGACATAATTATATTGTTCCTATTTATTTCTGGGCTGTTATAACATAGTTTGTTTCAAACTATTTCTTTGGAACTTTTAGTATTATAATTCTTAATTTTCGTATCGACTGTATATTTTTTTCTTTAATCTTGCGTTGCATGTTGCGACTGTAAAACTGTCATTCGTAAAGCACTTAAAAATGATGTGGCNATTTTTTTCTTTAATCTTGCGTTGCATGTTGCGACTGTAAAACTGTCATTCGTAAAGCACTTAAAAATGATGTGGCATGGTTTGTGGTCCATTGTACAGCGCTGCTTTAATGAATAAATAAACTACTGAATTTTCTACGGTTGGTTTACGTATTGCCTCCATTTTCAATTTCACTTATTACACAAACTAATTAGAGTTTATAGAGATGTGCTGTGCTGCTGGGACGTTTTATGTTCTTTGTGACTGCCGGTTCTTGCAAAGATCAAATCTATTGACAATGCTAAACACAAATGTCACTTGAGTAATGTTTCCGGCTCCAGTTTTTGTATTCGCGCAGGATGATAACGGTACGTCCCCAAAAACAGATATTTTTACCGAAACAATTTACAGTTCCTAACAAAAACCTAAATTTTTAAAAATTAGTTTTTTNAACGATTTGTGTTTACAGTGAACAGTAATGTTTCCGGCTCCAGTTTTTGTATTCGCGCAGGATGATAACGGTACGTTCCCAAAAACAGATATTTTTACCGAAACAATTTACAGTTCCTAACAAAAACCTAAATTTTTAAAAATTAGTTTTTTAATATTTATTGTAAGTTTTTCACAAACTGAAAGAACCAAATTTAAATATTTTTCACCTATCGGAGCCATAAATGAAATCACAAATTGGCTACATTGTGATAATAGGTAACTTAATTAAATAAGCCTAAATGTTAAATTAAAATCGTTGTCGTCTAACGGATGCGTGAGACACGTGAGCGAATATTCCCTGTGTTTGAAAGGAGTTTTATTTACATTGTGACTTTGCTCATAACTCATGTGATNCGTGAGCGAATATTCCCTGTGTTTGAAAGGAGTTTTATTTACATTGTGACTTTGCTCATAACTCATGTGATTGTGAGAAAATTTTATTTTGAACCTCTTGTAGACAAGTTATCGTGTTTTCTTGCTCGCTGTTTTATAGAGAAATCGGAACAAAAAAGTAAATATTCAGTAGCAATGAGTGTCCGTCTTATATTAGTAATTTCGTTACTGGTACACCTTCCACTGGGCCAGCAGCCACTTTCACCTCTATCACCTACACTGGAGAGCCAAAAATACTGGTATAGGCGTGCGTTACGTTTATTGTCTCCATACCTTGGTTAGTCTCATTGGCGATGCGGTAGGCAGCTAGATCGGTTACTGCTGCTACTATGGCAGGTTATCAAGATTTAAGTGAGTTTCTTGCACCACAATATCACGGCGCACGAGAGATGGGGCATAGCATCTCTGAGGTAGCGATAACATTTGGATGTTCGTGTACGACCATTTGTGCTCACATGGCACTTATAGCCGAATCTGGTAAAACATCAAATCTTTGACATCGCTGCGGCCGGAAAAAGATTGTTAACGAACGGGGCAAACGACGACTGACGAGAATCATTAAACGTGACAGACATGCANCTGCGGCCGGAAAAAGATTGTTAACGAACGGGGCAAACGACGACTGACGAGAATCATTAAACGTGACAGACATGCACCCCTTTCTCAAATTGGCACAGATTTCAATGCCTCCTGCATACCTTCAGACATTAGTCGAGTCCATGCCACGTCGTCTTGCGGCACTTCTGCGTGCTCGCGGGGCCCTACACGATATTAGGCATGTGTACCAGTTTTTTTGGTTCTTCAGTGTATATCGCAGCTTGGTGGCGTTGCAGTGCAATACATTTATAACAACATTGAGATAATCCCCCTCTCTCATTCCAGCATGATAAGCCCTATGCTCTAGTAATACAGTCCAAAAATACAGGTATAGTGCTGTCCCCAAAACGTGCAAAAAGGGCCTTCCCTGTACGGCAGACTCTAAACCAGAATAAGCATTACTCATGCTTGATGGGTGCAAACTGACACATGAACAATCACTGTCAAGAAGTTATCTGTGCAGAGATGCAGAGAACTCGACTGACTGACTGAAAGCACATGCCGTTGATTTTCCAGTCAGAAAATGTTGTATTGCCAAAGATTCTAAAGTGAGTGATTGAAGCTGGTGTCTCGACGCTACAGTACAGGTTTGTAACTCGTTGCGGCATCAGGCAGCACGTGTTATGTAATGAGTCTACGTAAGCTGAGGAACTTATTAGAAGGATCAGTACACTCACCAGCTGGAAGGAGGCTCCAGGACACGCCGTAGGCACAGGACACTCACGCACCGCACACCAGAGTAGCGGCCATGTGGTTAGGAGACTCGNGCCGTAGGCACAGGACACTCACGCACCGCACACCAGAGTAGCGGCCATGTGGTTAGGAGACTCGAGCTGTCCCCGCTGGAGGTCCCGTGCTCGATCTCACACTACTTTGACTGCGACTGCGACAACACTGTGCTCGCTCCACAACTGGCTACTTCAGGAGTGTACACTCGCAGCTGTGGGCACAAGACAGGGTAGAGTGCGCGTGCCAGCTGTGCTCTTGCCAATTCCTGTTTACCAACAGAGAATGCCTCTTATCAATAGGTTCGTCTAAAAAATGTACCTTCAACTCTTAGTTAGTTGAGCTATTTACATAAATACACGCTTTAGTTTCTAAATTTTTGAGGATGTTTTATTGTTTCGTGACATGATAACGATAGTAACTTGACAAAGTACAAATCGTATGAGAAATGACGTTGANATGTTTTATTGTTTCGTGACATGATAACGATAGTAACTTGACAAAGTACAAATCGTATGAGAAATGACGTTGACAAAGTTTATTTATTTTTAGATTTATATCAAAACTAAGACGGAAGTGGTACAAATTACAAAAAAANAAAGTTTATTTATTTTTAGATTTATATCAAAACTAAGACGGAAGTGGTACAAATTACAAAAAAAAAATATATATATTTTTTGTGTCTCAAAACGAAGTCAGTTCCACAAATAAGTTTAGTGTACTGCGGTATTTTGCAACTTATTTTAAATTCGACTGTTGATTCACCTGCCACGAAGGTGTCACTTCTTGATATTTTGATCGCATTTTATCTAAAATGTTAATTTCGAAATACTGGCAATCTGCATAGTAAATTTCCAAGAAGTATTTTTCGTGACGATCGATCTAACACCGTGAAGGCTGATCTGAGCTCTAGGTAACGCATTAATTTTATTCAATTCTGAGATTTGTACGAAAAATATACACATTATATGTTCATATAAATCGTTTCATTCGTTTTTGAACAAACATTTTTTTTTNAGATTTGTACGAAAAATATACACATTATATGTTCATATAAATCGTTTCATTCGTTTTTGAACAAACATTTTTTTTTTCATTGTCATACTTATTTGAGGCTGTTTTTTAACAGTGTTGTTTTTGTCTTACATACGCGATTTTTTTTATAAATTAGTTTTGAGACACTTGAACGCCCTTTAAAGCATATAAACTTTCATCGAACCGATATTTCAACCACATGTCTAGCCTATAGGGCAGACAGTTGAAGATATAACAGCGCACTGCGCATCAGAGGNATGTCACAACAAAAACAGAATGTATGCGCTAAAAAATTATAAATTAGTTTTGAGACACTTGAACGCCCTTTAAAGCTTATAAACTTTCATCTAACCGATATTTCAACCACATGTCTAGCCTATAGGGCAGACAGTTGAAGATATAACAGCGCACTGCGCATCAGAGGTAGAGTGCAGAGACAATCCCGGGTTCACTTCAGCCACAGATGTCGAGCACCTGAGATATACTGGCGACCAACCCTCGTCTATGCGACTTCTGTTCTGCTCCGGCATGGCAACAAGAATGCATTATTTGGGCACTTTATACAATTAAAACTTTTAAGTAGAAAGCAACACGCACACGGTCATTTAATTTACACGGCAGTGAGATTCTGTTCAAATTCAGTCAGCAGAAACCCGCAGTAAAAACTTTCATGTTAAAACAAAACGAACAATAAATTTTGAATTCAACCCAATTCTCGCTTTGAAGTCTTTGAGCAACAAAATATATATGTGTATATGAAAGTTAGTTATTCGAAAGAAAAAAAAAATACAACACGTGAACATATTTAAATATGTTTTTCTGACGAAGTAAATTTAAGTCCCGAGAGTTGGTACTTATGTTTTCTGTAGTGCTCTACTGTGAAATTCATAGCCTACATTAAACAGTAACGTGAAGATCATAAAATGCTGAACAAATTAAACTTAGGTTTTTATTTTCACCTTGCATTGACAAAATGTTGTCAAAGGCATTCTACACACGATTTCGTGTTTTCCAGTGAAATTTAAGTTCCTACACTTTTTTCGGAAAAGGTTAAAANCAAAGGCATTCTACACACGATTTCGTGTTTTCCAGTGAAATTTAAGTTCCTACACTTTTTTCGGAAAAGGTTAAAAATGCGAGTATTAATGCACATTACATTACGTTTGTTTCAAAATGGGTGACATCCAGATCCGCTTTGTTTTCGGCCATTTTGAAAGGTTATCAATGTTATATAAATGGGCGATAGACTCCACGCAATAGCTGACGTTTACGGAACTTGCCCGTTCCATATGGCAATTCTCTCTTTGGGCTTTCTATGGGTGATTGTGGTATTTTAAAAAAATACAAATATNCTTGCCCGTTCCATATGGCAATTCTCTCTTTGGGCTTTCTATGGGTGATTGTGGTATTTTAAAAAAATACAAATATCATTATTAAGACCGTATTAGTGAAAAATGCAGTTCGAATGTAAACGTAATGGAGGAATGAAAAAATAAATAAATAANCATTATTAAGACCGTATTAGTGAAAAATGCAGTTCGAATGTAAACGTAATGGAGGAATGAAAAAATAAATAAATAAAAAATGTGGCATTTGGTGAAAGGAAATAAATTCTATAAATTTAACTAAATGTATTTGAGGAGACTCATTATGATTGTACTTGTGCTGATGACAAAGTAATAAAAGTGCAATAAACGCCTACCATTTAAAAAATTTCACCTATCTGCAGTTGTATGCAGGTTTTAGGTAACTTTTCTAATACTGTTGCGTACGGGACACGTTATGTACTTGTACGACTTAACTTTGAATGGCTTTTTATGTTGGAATTTCCCTGCTAAATTAAAAAGATGTTGGTCACTTAATGTTCATAATTTTAGCCATTTCTTTCGACGTAACGCTCATATCTCGAAATGCCGTCCTGTTAAAACAACTTACGTCCAATGTTTTGTTCTAATTAACTTACATGTTGTATCATAGCCGCTTTGCGCTATAGTAAGCACGCCTGCGAGAGACGGGCCTGCTGCTCAACTGCGGATGTTCTCACGGACACACACGCTGACTTCCATCGTGTCAAGTTGGCAGCGANAGACGGGCCTGCTGCTCAACTGCGGATGTTCTCACGGACACACACGCTGACTTCCATCGTGTCAAGTTGGCAGCGAGAGACGGACCTACTGCTCAACTGCGGGTGTTTTCACGGACACACACGCTGACTTCCATCGTGTCAAGTTGGCAGCGATGGAGAATAAATGCTTGCGCGTCCCCATTTCATCATATGAGTTCTTCGCGGTTAAAAAAAACTTTTAAAATCAGCCTTTGGAAACCGTTGTTGCCCATAATAGCGTATATTTTAAAACGCACACTGACTGAATGAACCCAGTAGGGTTAGTAACGATGAAGGGAAAGTAGTTCCAGGTTTAACGTTGAATTAAAAGTGTTAAGTAAACCAGTTTTAACACTGAAACGCTTTATTTTGCTCTTTGTTTTTATTGCATAACCTGTAAGTGTAAAAATCAGCAAATGTGTAAAATATGTACTTTTCTTATTATTCCATTGCTTTACTTGACCGACGGGCGAAAAAAGTGAACAGGCTCACTACAATTTCAATTCCACGTGTGATGGAAGAATGCACNCTTTACTTGACCGACGGGCGAAAAAAGTGAACAGGCTCACTACAATTTCAATTCCACGTGTGATGGAAGAATGCACCACGTGCTTACATGTAAGTTATCCGCAGTGCTTTCAAAAGTACTTAGTTTACCGCGGAGAGCTTATAATAACGTTATAGTTTATATTTGTGGCCACTGAATTCATTCGACTAAATTATCATTCGTTTTCTTACATAGAGAAAGTATTGTATTTTCAATAACATATTTGTGTTCCCAACAATCTCGCAGCTACGCTTCACAGAAGCACGACTGCATTGATTGGTCCATGGTAATGTGTGTGTTGCGGAAAGATACAACGTGGACATAAATGTAGATCATGAGGGCGGCTCTCAAAGTTCCCAATAAACTGCTAACAACCTATGCATATATGTCATGCATTACAGCGTGGTTTGAAAGGACAATGACACTCACCAGCTGGATGACTGGCCACAGGAACAACACAGGCGCAGGAGTCTCACAGTACAGTCACTATGTCATGCTTCAACAGGCCGCAGGCACATCAGCCACTCGATACTGCTCACACAAGCCGCACTGCACGTAAGAACACACACACAACACATGAGCATGAGGCGATAAGCCGAGACTCGCTCACAAACAGCTGGGGGCTACTGAATAAGCGTGAGANCACACAACACATGAGCATGAGGCGATAAGCCGAGACTCGCTCACAAACAGCTGGGGGCTACTGAATAAGCGTGAGAGACAAGACAGGGCGACACATCGTCCACGCTGACAGCCAGCAAACAACACCACGCTACCAAGCGGACATGAACANAGAGACAAGACAGGGCGACACATCGTCCACGCTGACAGCCAGCAAACAACACCACGCTACCAAGCGGACATGAACAGGGTATTTAACTGGTATCCGTGATTCCCACTTCACGCAACGCTTATTCTTTTTCTCAGCTCCTATTTAAAATATTTATTTTTTACAAAAATAATTGCAAAATTATTAAATGATTTGGCATAAAAAATTAGGAAAACTTATTTGCATGGGACTAAGTATACAATATTGTCTCGTGTGCATCGGGCCTTATTGTGGAAATTTTTTAAGTGAAACAAATGTAAAGTTATGAAGGTGACGTGTACCTCAACATAATATCCGCAGTCGTAGTGAAGTATTGTCGCACAATGTGGTGGAGACTACCGCTGGTCCAGAGAACTTCCTTCCTGGGTCAGGTCTTCAGTGTCTGGCTGGAGAGTATCTGTGGATACCTTAACAATGCACAACACTGCCTGTCACGTCGCTAAGGAGTTGTTGATATCTCTGCTAAGAACAAGGTCCTTGTAACGTCGTATACTCTGTGTTGCAACGTTTACCAATATGACAACTACAAGTTGTTTATTTTCTCCGAGTATAACCACTTAGAGGAGGACGGACACATAATAATAAGAATATTAATTTTAACCATTTGTGATGTTCGTTTCATGGCATTCTACGCAATGTACGAGTTTGTAAATAAATGTTCGGTGTTTGTTGTTGACGTACACATAGCACGGTTGTGCACATAGATGCTACTTGAGAGAACAATGCGGTTACAGTGGCTTCAGAAACCTCCTATACTGCTACGGTTTGAGATTGAAATNAGATGCTACTTGAGAGAACAATGCGGTTACAGTGGCTTCAGAAACCTCCTATACTGCTACGGTTTGAGATTGAAATTTCACTCAGTTGTCAACTTCCACACGCAAGTATGTCATCAGCGGCGCTACGACACACTACGTGTTTGTAAGATCTGGTGTATTCGGGTCGCATGGATCTCCTGATGGTTAACAATTTAAGATTTTAAAATAAGGGTTTATAGTGTATCTGTATGTATGCATCTTATAACNCTTAACAATTTAAGATTTTAAAATAAGGGTTTATAGTGTATCTGTATGTATGCATCTTATAACCTTCACTTGGTTTCTACGCAGCCGTATCCGAAGGAGAATGTATATAATGTTTAAAATTNATGTATGCATCTTATAACCTTCACTTGGTTTCTACGCAGCCGTATCCGAAGGAGAATGTATATAATGTTTAAAATTAAGGAAAATAAGAATAATATGAGCCAGACAAAACCTTTTGTTAAAAAGTGCAGGTTTTGCATTATTTACATAGTAGTAACAGTGAGCAAATCTAATATCATTTTAAAATACTTGGGCTGACATAATTTGCAATTTTATAGTTATAATTTTGTTATAACGCACAAGTGTTAGATATTTACTAGACGCATTTTAAATCGACCTTCTTTTGGCGTGAAAGTAGGGGAGACTCTGAGTCGGAATGTGTTCAGTCTAGAAATATTGCTTAGACTCAGGAGACCCACGGTCATGGGCGCCGGCAGCAGGGTGCAAGGGGGTGCACTTGCACCCCCCCTGTCAGGAAATAAAATACATAGAAAAAATTACATTTTTTAAATTAGGTTACTGTTTGAATAAAAACCGAAGGCGTCTAGGTTGCTGTCCAAATTTGTTCATCACCTCGTCAATAAATTCAGTATCCTCCTCTACTCTTCTCCTGTGAACACTGAGCATTCACAGGCCGCTTAGCCTCGCGTCTCCCATCGTTGAGCGATTCCACGTCTTGACAAGTCGTAACGTGCTAAATGTACATTCAATGCTACATGCTGTTGCTGGAATAGTTAAACCAATTTTGATTGCCTCACNAGTCGTAACGTGCTAAATGTACATTCAATGCTACATGCTGTTGCTGGAATAGTTAAACCAATTTTGATTGCCTCACATACCGCTGGGTAAAACGGAGTGGCTCGAGGAATTACATCTGCGTATTCAACAGCAGATTCATTAAAAACCGCAAATAAACAAAGTAAACAGAAGTAGTAGAGCATGGTACAGGCAGCCTCGGTAATAAAATTATGTAGAAGACCTCCGTAGAGGTTCTGTATATCTTCTGCTATCGCTAAAAATGCTGATTTGTCNTATGTAGAAGACCTCCGTAGAGGTTCTGTATATCTTCTGCTATCGCTAAAAATGCTGATTTGTCTACTTTTCTCATATTTTTTGGATGAAGCTGCATAAGCGAAAATGCTTTCTTGTGTGTTGAAGAAAATCGATTTTTTTTAGTAAAGAAATAATAGAATCTAGGTATGGGATAAATATAGATATTCTGAAAAATTCTTCCCCATTTTNATTTTTTTTAGTAAAGAAATAATAGAATCTAGGTATGGGATAAATATAGATATTCTGAAAAATTCTTCCCCATTTTCAGATGGTTGATTTGATCTGTAAGTCTGTTTTGCCACTACTCGCGGACGCTTAAATTCAACATCCAGTTTTTCGCAAATTTTTTGAGCTTTCTCAAAAATGACCGCAAACTCCATAGAGGCATTATCGCGGTGAGATTGAAGCACATCAGTTTATTTATTTACGTGATCGCGTATTGCCTTTATATTTATATTTACTTCTTGTTATTGATTGCACACGGGTTCAAGTTTNATTTATTTACGTGATCGCGTATTGCCTTTATATTTATATTTACTTCTTGTTATTGATTGCACACGGGTTCAAGTTTAGCAGAATAGGCAGCAATTACTAAAAGTGTCACAATGTATGTTGGAGTAGTTGCAGTCGTGTAGAGCTGATACGCTTTGGTTTTCGTTGTAGAGTTCGGCGCGTCCTGCGAAAGTTCTTCTAAAACTTGTACAATAATCAGAAAGTTTTCAGAACATTTTTTGATACTTTTGTACTTTGCTGTCCAACGCATTTCACAAAATAGAGGTATATTTGGAATTTTATTACGCCACAACGCACTCTCTCTAAAAAAATTTATAATGTCCTTTGTAGTCGCAGCAGTATTTCTCACTTCACTGAGAGTATTCAGGTCATTAATGACAAGATTCAATACATGGCTTGCACAGTGGAAAAATAGGGCTGAAGGATATTTATCATTAATAATTTTCTGAACACCACCTATGTGACCTGCCATTGCAGCACACTCGTCGTATCATTGGCCAACATCTTTATCACAACGTAGATAGCGTACAACAATCGATATTTGCTCTGTGCCACTAATATCAGCAGTCTCATCAGCCAAAACCGAAAAAGCCGAAGCGTGTTTCACCTCCTCGGTTATTTTGCTTTTCAGAACGTCGGAACAAATTTCAATCAATTCGTTTTGAATTTGATGCAATATGTATAAGGCATNGTTATTTTGCTTTTCAGAACGTCGGAACAAATTTCAATCAATTCGTTTTGAATTTGATGCAATATGTATAAGGCATTTTTTGCTCCTGATTCTAAATGATTCTTCAAAATCTCGTCTCCCGAGTCAACTCGAAAATGTAGCAGGTCTNCTGATTCTAAATGATTCTTCAAAATCTCGTCTCCCGAGTCAACTCGAAAATGTAGCAGGTCTGTAAAAACAGAACCGTCGTCCACTTTCCCACGAAGTGGAAGGTCATGCCGCCCACAAAATAAAATTGTTGATACGATAGATTGAAATTTTAAACCATTTTCTTCAACTTCCTTGTGATATGCCGTATTTAAAGATTCATGAACGCTTAGTTCCCTTCTATCCATGATCTTTTCAAATGTATTTGACGAAGCCAGTGCGTCACAATGCCACTTACTTGTCTCATGAGACTGTGCAGCTTCATGAAACGTTTGATATTTGAGGCAAGGAGAAACTATAATGACAGGAACATCTGGCGGCTGCACTGGAGGCCGAAATAAAACACATATCCTACACAGAGGTCCCTTTGCTATATATGAGTAAGCTAACCACGGATATGTTGTAAGCCATTCATGTTGGAAAACTCGTTTAGCATAAAGGTTAACGTCATTTTTAAAATTGTACGTTTTACTAGGGTTCCAAGGATGTCTTAGTAATTTCAAACGTAGATCATCATTGACTTGATAACCAAGGTCCAAACACAACCCAATATCCAATAATGAATTATTTGTGCTTCTGCTAGAAAAATCGAACGATGCATCTGCTTGAAAATCTTTACGCGCAGAGCTGGTACCTTTAAGCAAAAAGGATTCTTATATAATAAATAAACTAATCAATTAACGCATTCAGAAAAAAAAAATCAAAAATATTTTATGAAATGATATTATGTATACTGTACCAATTTTTGTGATAGCAAATCAGTTAACATTTATGTAGTGATTTTAAAAGTTTTTATNGATATTATGTATACTGTACCAATTTTTGTGATAGCAAATCAGTTAACATTTATGTAGTGATTTTAAAAGTTTTTATTAATATATAAAGCTTTCAATTTTAATGTGTATTTTTATAACTTTTATACATAATCATTCTAGAAAAAATTATACAAGAGTTTAAATAATGAATGATAAGTTGCAAATTTAGTTGTGACTTTTTTTTACTGTGTTTTATGGGTACTGGTTACATCCACAGCGCGTCCATGGCAGTAGGAACAGTCAGTCGTGTAGAACAAACACTGGAGGTGCGACGTCATGCTATGCACGGGGAATAGATGTTTCCACTACCATATCGACGTGAAGTCATCCACAGGTTGGTGAAGAAAACACAGTTGCCTATNACGGGGAATAGATGTTTCCACTACCATATCGACGTGAAGTCATCCACAGGTTGGTGAAGAAAACACAGTTGCCTATTCCGGTGGAATATATTTCTTGGGACATACTATTTACACTTCTCAATGTTCACTCTTGATTCATTCGCCACAGTCCGTCGTTATACACTGAAGAGCCAAAAAAACTGGTATAGGCGTGCGTATGCAAATAACAGAGGTATGGAACCAATCAGAGTAACGCGATGTGGTTGGCAGCTAGATCGGTTACTGCTGCTACAATGGCAGGTTATCAATATTTAAGTGCGTTTGAACAGGTGTTATAGTCGGTGCACGAGAGATGGGATATAGCATCTCCGAGGTAGCGATAACATGCGACACCCCACACATCGAAAGTTGCTACCGAGTGGCTTCAGGAACACTCTTCTGACTTTAGACACTTCCATTGGCCACCTAAATCACCAGACATGAACATTATTGAGCATATCTGGGATGCCTTGCAACGTGCTGTTCAGAAGAGATCTCCACCGCCTC
Source organism: Clitarchus hookeri (assembly GCA_002778355.1). NCBI lineage: Eukaryota > Metazoa > Arthropoda > Insecta > Phasmatodea > Phasmatidae > Clitarchus > Clitarchus hookeri. Next base: position 53,613 of record NQII01008649.1, on the reverse strand, counting down.
GCACTCCTATGGATTTGTGGACTGCCCTGCAGGATTCATGGTGTGAATTGCCTCCTGCATACCTTCAGACATTAGTCGAGTCCATGCCACGTCGCCTTGCACTTCTGCGTGCTCGCGGGGGCCTGCACGATATTACACATTATTAGGCAGGTGTACAAGTTTGTTGTTTTGGCTCTTCAGTGTACAACACTGCTTCAACANTTATTAGGCAGGTGTACAAGTTTGTTGTTTTGGCTCTTCAGTGTACAACACTGCTTCAACATGAACCTTCTGAACTAACATGTGGCATTCTCGTCATGTTGCACTGAACCCCGCAGTTTTAAGGAGTTCCTCGATAAATTCATAGATGGATGNGTGGCATTCTCGTCATGTTGCACTGAACCCCGCAGTTTTAAGGAGTTCCTCGATAAATTCATAGATGGATGATTTTTTCACTGTTTTACAATAACCAAAAATAGCTTTGTAGATTAATTTAGCGTGTGTTGAAAACTCTTGATCTTCACAATTTGAGCATTACGGAACTGATTTAACANAGCTTTGTAGATTAATTTAGCGTGTGTTGAAAACTCTTGATCTTCACAATTTGAGCATTACGGAACTGATTTAACATCAGGCCGCTCTTTAATTCAGGTTCAGGTTTTTGTTATACAATCCGTGCTCCGTTTAATATGCTGCAATAATTAGTTGGTTCTCACGACTAGTGAGGTGTGAATGTTATGTCGGTTGAGAGTGACGTGAGCAAGTTGTAACCTGGAGTTACTTTTATCAGTAAAGGAGTCAGTTAACTACTNTTATGTCGGTTGAGAGTGACGTGAGCAAGTTGTAACCTGGAGTTACTTTTATCAGTAAAGGAGTCAGTTAACTACTTTCGGGCATCAAGACTCGTTGTGTACAGCGGCGGTCAAGCATTGTTTTCCATTGAAACACTTCAAATATCGTGGACACTGGGGGGTGAATGACTAAAAGTTGTATACCTGTGTCGTCTAACTGAGCAGAACGACGCGATGAAATATTTCTGTGGATTGGCTAAAATTTAGAATTAAAAAATTTAATAGGAAATTGAAAATACACAGGACTTGTTTCCGTATTCTAGTTCGTCGCATACAGCATAAATCTTAACAAATAATTTTTCAAATGTAAACTCAGCTTATGAGATGAAAAGTGGAGGTAAAGAAACATGGTTGCACATATCTTAAACTGCAGCAGGTGGTTTTATATTTCCAAGTTTTACGCCGGTTATATTCTTTTACGTGAGTTTTTCTGGTTANCGTATTCTAGTTCGTCGCATACAGCATAAATCTTAACAAATAATTTTTCAAATGTAAACTCAGCTTATGAGATGAAGAGTGGAGGTAAAGAAACATGGTTGCACATATATTAAACTGCAGCAGGTGGTTTTATATTTCCAAGTTTTACGCCGGTTATATAGAAAATGCACTCAAAAAGACCAATAAATTAGTTTAACAAAAGTTATTTGGTAGTGCGTCAAGAAGTATATTCATAAATTTTTTATTTTATCCGCATTAACTTGATAGTGTCATTTTAACAGTGAATATTATCTGTCTTGAAAGAAGAAGCTACAAGATCGACAAAATTGAAGGCGTTGGTAGTGTACAAATGATATTTTGTACAAACCCTAATTTTGAACTTGCGGTAAGGAATGACGATGTACGCTTGTGACCCTTAGTGGTTACGCCACTGTGCGATGACATGTTCTGCGAGGAGCAGGGGCGTAACTATTCCAGCAGACCGGACATTGAAACTGCGACAAACACTTGTTAAAGGATTGGTTACCCGGTATACGCTTTACTCATGCCTGGTGGATTAAAACTGAGGAATGCGATGTTATACAGATCCAGCATTAATTACTACAGATATACAGTGAATTATATTGGCTGGCTGGAAGTGAATGCTTCTGATATGCCAGTTAAGACTCCAACGNTTACTACAGATATACAGTGAATTATATTGGCTGGCTGGAAGTGAATGCTTCTGATATGCCAGTTAAGACTCCAACGTGACTAGTTGAAGCCGGTGTCTAGGAGCCAGAGTGCAGGCTTGTAACTTGTTGCGGTAGCAGGCAGCACGTGTTATGTCATGAGTCTACGTAAGCTGANAGGAGCCAGAGTGCAGGCTTGTAACTTGTTGCGGTAGCAGGCAGCACGTGTTATGTCATGAGTCTACGTAAGCTGAGGAAGTTATCAGAAGGATCGGTACACTCACCAGCTGGAAGAACTCTCCAGGACACGCCGTAGGCACAGGACACTCACGCACCGCACACCAGAGTAGCGGCCACGCTGTTAGGAGACTCGAGCTGTCCCCGCGACACTGGAGGTCACGTGCTCGCTCTCACACTTCAGCGACCAGAGAGCAAGTACACTGTGCTCTCCCCGCAACTATCTACTTCAGGAGTGTACACTCGCAGCTGTGAACAGACAGCAGAGGTGATACAGTGAACCTGGCATTTGTGTAGCGGCCTGTTCTTATCTACCAACAGAGAATGTTTCGCTTATCAACAGGCCTGTCTAAAAAACACATCTTGGATTCTACGCTAGTGCAACTATTTGCAAAAATATACTGAAATTTATTTTATAGTATCATTGTAACATGATACGATGATGCCTTAATGAAAGTACCAATTTTAAGAGAAATAACATGATTAATATTTTTAAAAATTGCTAGACGAATTATAAAATTATAAATCTTATTTTACACAAATTTATTAATTTTATTCCAAAATTCGGTTTCACTTAAAATGTATCTTGAAGACAGATAACTGGCATGTTGCAATATTTTTGAAATACGACGCTTTGTTCNTCGGTTTCACTTAAAATGTATCTTGAAGACAGATAACTGGCATGTTGCAATATTTTTGAAATACGACGCTTTGTTCACCTGCGCAAGTGTTTTAATGTACACTGGAGAAACAAAAAAANTGTTGCAATATTTTTGAAATACGACGCTTTGTTCACCTGCGCAAGTGTTTTAATGTACACTGGAGAAACAAAAAAACTAGTATAGGCGCGCGTATGCAAATAACAGAGGTATGGAACCAATCAGAGTAACGCAATGAGGTCGGCAGCGCCTATATAATACAGCAAGCGTCTGGCAAAGTTGCTAGATCGGTTACTACTGCTACAATGGCAGGTTATCAAGATTTANCTATATAATACAGCAAGCGTCTGGCAAAGTTGCTAGATCGGTTACTACTGCTACAATGGCAGGTTATCAAGATTTAAGTGACTTTGAACGTGGTGTTATAGTCGGCGCACGAGAAATGGGACATAGCATCTCAGAGGTAGCGATAACATATGNAGTGACTTTGAACGTGGTGTTATAGTCGGCGCACGAGAAATGGGACATAGCATCTCAGAGGTAGCGATAACATATGGATGTTCGCGTACGACCATTTCACGAGTGTACCGTGAATATCGGGAATCCGGTAAAACATCAAATCTTCGACATCGCTGTGGCCGGAAAATGATCGTGAACGAACGGGACAAACGACGACTGACGAGAATCATTATGCGTGACAGGTGTGCAACCCTTTCTCAAATTGGCGCAGATTTCAATGCTGGGGCATCAACAAGTGCCAATGTGCGAACTATTCATAGGACCATCATTGATATGGGCTTCCGGAGCCGAAAACCCATTCGTTTACCGTTGTTGACTGTGCGACACAAAGCTTTACGCCTCGCCTGGGCCCACCAACACCGCCATTCGACTGTTGATGACTGGAAACACNCAAAGCTTTACGCCTCGCCTGGGCCCACCAACACCGCCATTCGACTGTTGATGACTGGAAACACTTTGCCTGGTCTTACGAGTCTCGTTTCCAATTGTATCGGGCGGATGGACGTGTACAGGTATGTAGACATCTTCATGAATCCATGGACCNGACGAGTCTCGTTTCCAATTGTATCGGGCGGATGGACGTGTACAGGTATGTAGACATCTTCATGAATCCATGGACCCTACATGTCAACAGGGGACTGTTCAAGCTGGTGGAGGCTCTGCCATGGTATGGGTCGTGTGCAGTTGGCGTGAAATGGGACCCCTGATGTCTAGATACGACTCTGAGAGGTGACAGATACGTAAGAATGGACAGGCTAGTGGACGTGGGAAAGTACAGGTAACACGTAACCGACGAACGTGGACAATTCCAGCAGCTGTTACGCTGTGGGGTGTGCAGCTCTCAAGCTACCGAGTGGCTCCAGGAACATTCTTCTATTGGCCACCTAAATCACCAGGCATGAACATTATTGAGCATATCTGGGGTGTCTTGCAACGTGCTGTTCAGAAGAGATCTACACCTCCTCGCACTCCTATGGATTTGTGGACCGCCCTGTAGGATTCATGGTGTGAATTGCCTCCTGCATACCTTCAGTCATTAGTCGTGTCCATTCCACGTCGTCTTACACTTCTGCGTGCTCGCGAGGGCCCTACACGATATAAAGCAGATGAACCAGTTTTTTTGGCTCATCAGTATATGTTATTTCGACTTAAAAATGGTATCTCAAAAGTTCAACTCGTAATACGGACGAACAGCATTACAAGTATCCAAGAAATATTTTTGATGACATTCTAATAATATGAATCGTTATTTAGAGCTATAAACTTTTTCAATTTTGAGATTGCAAGAAAATTTTAAAATCTAAGATCTATACACGCAGGCTTGTTTCATTGGTTTCTAAAAATTAATTTCCTTTCATTGTCGTAGTGTTGGTCAGGCTGTACCTTAACTGAGCACGAGCGCTAGAAGGCAGACATATGCCGGGTTCCCTCCTTGTGAGATCTTGGCAACTGTCACTCTGTTCCCTGTTCTCGCACGTAAACCAGTATACTTAAATTCAGTCAATAAAAACACACCACACAAAGTATTTTTAAAAAAAATTGAATTTTATGTGTTTATTCAACCCATATTTTGCTTTGGATTTTGTTTTTAGCTGCAAGAAATATGAATCTATTAGAATGATCATTGTTTGAAAACAAAATAGAACATGAATTCTNTGGATTTGTGGACTGCCCTGTAGGATTCATGGTGTGAATTGCCTCCTGCATACCTTCAGACATTAGTCGTGTCCATTCCACGTCGTCTTACACTTCTGCGTGCTCGCGAGGGCCCTACACGATATAAAGCAGGTGAACCAGTTTTTTTGGCTCATCAGTATATGTTATTTCGACTTAAAAATCGTATCTCAAAAGTTCAACTCGTAATACGGACGAACAGCATTACAAGTATCCAAGAAATATTTTTGATGACATTCTAATAATATGAATCGTTATTTAGAGCTATAAACTTTTTCAATTTTGAGATTGCAAGAAAATTTTAAAATCTAAGATCTATACACGCAGGCTTGTTTCATTGGTTTCTAAAAATTAATTTCCTTTCATTGTCGTAGTGTTGGTCAGGCTGTACCTTAACTGAGCACGAGCGCTAGAAGGCAGACATATGCCGGGTTCCCTCCTTGTGAGATCTTGGCAACTGTCACTCTGTTCCCTGTTCTGGCACGTAAACCAGTATACTTAAATTCAGTCAATAAAAACACACCACACAAAGTATTTTTAAAAAAAATGGAATTTTATGTGTTTATTCAACCCATATTTTGCTTTGGCTTTTGTTTTTAGCTGCAAGAAATATGAATCTATTAGAATGATCATTGTTTGAAAACAAAATAGAACATGAATTCTTCTTGATATTTGTATGTGTTTCTATGGCAGGGCAAATTTAATACTTGGGAACTATTAGTTATGGTTTCCGAAATGTTCTACTGTGAAACTCATGCATAAAACCATAGCGTGGAAAGCATAGGCTAAGTGTTAAATAAATTATATATATATATATAATTTTTCCCTAGTATTAGACAACTTGTTGCTAAAGGCAATTTGCATGCCATTGCGTATTTTTCAGTGCAGTTTCAATAATATTTCATGCATAAAAAGACTCAAAATGTAATGTATTGCGCACACTGGTATATGGTTGCTTCAAATTGAGTTTCGTTTACGGTCGTTCTGGTATGATATACACATTATAAATGCCTGAAGAAACCCTCACTTTAGCTAATTTTTAAGCCCTGATCCCTTACTTTAGGTGAATGTCTCTCTCTCATGCCTCTCTATGTTTACTGATACCTAATATTTTTTAACTGTGTCTAAATATGTTGTACTAGTACGACCGTACTTGTATTACGCGTAGTACTAATGTACATGTGACTGAGAATCTGAAGATATCTGACGACGTTTGAAGAAGGAAATTGTTCTATAAAATTGGCCGAATGGATTTGAGAAGACTCAATCAATATGAATGTGTTTGTGCAGATGACAAATTAAAATGTGCAAATCATGCTTACCTTTAACACAACCTTCACCTTATTTGCAGGTGTACGTAGGTTGAAGAAAATATTGTTAAAGTGGCTAAGTGCGAGATGCAATTATATAGGCGTAATTGTGAATGTTAAGTTTGAATTGCATTCTATATACAGGTTGAGTATAATATAATACCCCAATTTTAGAGGTATATAATATCAAAACCAAACAACCTACAACATCGATTGACCAATCAAATAAACCGTGGNAATTAAAATGTGCAAATCATGCTTACCTTTAACACAACCTTCACCTTATTTGCAGGTGTACGTAGGTTGAAGAAAAGATTGTTAAAGTGGCTAAGTGCGAGATGCAATTATATAGGCGTAATTGTGAATGTTAAGTTTGAATTGCATTCTATATACAGGTTGAGTATAATATAAAACCCCAATTTTAGAGGTATATAATATCAAAACCAAACAACCTACAACATCGATTGACCAATCAAATAAACCGTGGNAACCCCAATTTTAGAGGTATATAATATCAAAACCAAACAACCTACAACATCGATTGACCAATCAAATAAACCGTGGAATCGTGAAGTTCATAAATGTTAAATGTGATCACCATGAGCGGCCCGAACGATTTCTACGAGATAATCAAGTTCGTTTCACGCTCTTGTCAGCATGTCCGGCGCTACGGTTTGGATGGCGTNATTTCTACGAGATAATCAAGTTCGTTTCACGCTCTTGTCAGCATGTCCGGCGCTACGGTTTGGATGGCGTTCGTAACTCTCGGTTTGAGGTGGTGAGGGGGAAGCGAGCTCGCATTAGACACNGCTACGGTTTGGATGGCGTTCGTAACTCTCGGTTTGAGGTGGTGAGGGGGAAGCGAGCTCGCATTAGACACGGCAAGGTGAATGGGACGGTCTGGAGTTTCCTTTATGTGCCAAGAGATGACACTGGGAGTGTCTGTCGTCGCACTACGAGCGTGTGGTGTGTGTTAGTCCGCATCACGATGGCGACGGAACAGAAGGCGTTCTGTGTTATAGTCAAACGATTTACACTTAGCGTCACGACTGTTCAACGTGAATTCCGTCGCAAATACGGATGCCGTCCTCCCGATAGGTGGTCATAGCATGCAACCTAAGCAGTCAAGGCACTGTGTCCCACGGATTGCAAAGGCAAAAGTTCCGGGCGACTGCGTGACAGGCTTATCTTACACGTTGCCTAAGTTGTTCACAAGCAAGCGTGTCCGAGAAAATCATTTCGACAAGGTAGCCGGGAAATGCAAATCCCTCAAAGCTGCCATACCCGTCACAACGCTTTCGCCAACGACATGTTTCCATACAGGTTACAGCTTGTACAGGATCTTACCGAAAGGGACAAAGAACTGAGACGTGATTTCTGTGCGAGGCAAGAACGGGTCTTGCTCCATCTTCTACGCTTCATGTCTAAGCTGGTTTTTAGCGATGAAGCGAGGTTCCTTACAAATGGTAAGGTGGACCGGCACAACGTGCGGATATGGGGTCAGGAGCCTCCACATGAAACCACCGAACACGAGCGCGCTTCCCCCAAAGTGAACGTGTTTTCCGTTGTATCCAAAGACACAGTTTTCGGCCCTTTCTTTTTTCACGAGCCCACTGTTACTGGAATCCCTTATTTGGACCTGCTCACAGAGTGGTTGTTTCCTCAGTTAGTAGAGGCGGCGGGGGACTTCATTAAGGTCGTCCTACCACGCGGTGGGGTAACCGGCCTAGCTGTTCGCGGATACCTGAACGAGACGTTGCCGCAACGCGGGATTGGTCGAGGAGCAGCTGGTGACCAGGCTCTTCATCACTGGCTCCCAAGAAGCCCGGATCTTACCCCGTGCGATTGTTTCTATGGGGGTACGTAAAGGATCAAGTGTTTCGTCCACCATTGCCGGCTAACATTGACGACATCAAAACGAGAATTACGGACGCCATCCAAACCGTAACACCGGATATGCTGACAAGAGTGTGGAACGAGTTTGATTATCGCGTAGATGTCGTTAGGGCCGCTCGTAGTGGTCACATTGAATATTTTTGAAGATATGGTAAACAAACTTCACAGTTCCACGGTTCATTTTATTTGTCAACCAAGGTTGTAGGTTGTTTGGTTTTGATATNCAAACTTCACAGTTCCACGGTTCATTTTATTTGTCAACCAAGGTTGTAGGTTGTTTGGTTTTGATATTATAGACCTTCAAAGTTGGGGTTTTCTTTTATACTCAACCTCTATTTTCCGTTTCGCCCATTGTACTAAAAATAAGTTGGTTACATTAATATAATGCCATTCATTTTGATGCTAGGAGCATGCTTATTATTTTTACTAACCACNTTGGTTACATTAATATAATGCCATTCATTTTGATGCTAGGAGCATGCTTATTATTTTTACTAACCACAGTTTCTTTTATCTAAATACCGATTAATTATAAAATAACTAGTTAATTCATTATTTTGTGTTAGTAAAGAAAATACAAAAAATTANTATCTAAATACCGATTAATTATAAAATAACTAGTTAATTCATTATTTTGTGTTAGTAAAGAAAATACAAAAAATTAAATTTAATATAATTTAAATCACGTTTGGTTTATCACGGTTGAAATTATCTTTCAAAAATGGTCTTTGCTCCTTAACTGCAGATATTTTAACGGGTGCAATTACTGACTTGTGCTAGTAAACATGCAACAATGTAAATAGGAGTTATCACATATTCGTGCCGTATTGAAATTGCGATGTNGGTTTATCACGGTTGAAATTATCTTTCAAAAATGGTCTTTGCTCCTTAACTGCAGATATTTTAACGGGTGCAATTAATGACTTGTGCTAGTAAACATGCAACAATGTAAATAGGAGTTATCACATATTCGTGCCGTATTGAAATTGCGATGTTTTATGTATATACATAACCACTTAACTCATTTAACACAGTTTCTGTTTTTAATTACGTTGAACAGGGATTAGCGCACCAGTAACATACTAACGTCTCAACAATTTCACACTTACATTTGACAGACGCACGAACAAGGGATCTAACCAATGAAAACGTTAATTTTGCATACATATTACAGAATGATATTGAACAGGGAAGAAAATACTGGAAGCGGCTTTCGAAATGACCAATTTTAAGACGTAATGCATTATGACAAGGTTTCAAAGAACTGCGTCACTCTCCAATTGGAAGGCTATACTGTGACTGGTTACAGGAACAACACAGGCACAGGAGTTTCACAGGAGAGTAAGCCAGTGTTACTTCCATAGCGCGGCGAACCACAGGCACTCATCAACCCCGCGATACTGCTCTGACGAGATGTACTGCACATTAGTACAGACGCAACACATAGGAGGACGCAACACGCCGGCTACTAACAAGACAAGCCAGGGGAGGCATGTCACGGTGACANACAGACGCAACACATAGGAGGACGCAACACGCCGGCTACTAACAAGACAAGCCAGGGGAGGCATGTCACGGTGACACGTCAGTCTTCACTGACTGTCAACAGTCACACATCGCCGGTGGATGGCGATAAGCCGCGCCTCCATACTGCAGCTGAGGCCAGGCCTGTGACTCTGTCAGTATTTAAGTCATTTCTCTGTCACAAATATGTCAGAAAATCGTAAGATTGCTTTGTGAAATGATTTTGAGNCTGTCAGTATTTAAGTCATTTCTCTGTCACAAATATGTCAGAAAATCGTAAGATTGCTTTGTGAAATGATTTTGAGTTCTATACTTGTAGGGGACTAAGTAGATAGCCATGTCTCGTGTGCGCCGAACAAAGAGTGGAAAGTTGCAGTGAAACAAATTTAAAGTTATGAAGGAGACGTGTACCTGAATATAAGAATCGCTGTGTAAGTGCAGTATTGTCATAGACATGTGGATATCTCTGCAAGTCCAGAAGACTTCCTTCCTGGTTCATCTCTTCAGTGCCTGGCGGGAGAGTGTCTGTAGATACCGTAACAAAGCACAACACTGCCTGCGGCGTCGCTAAGGAGACATCAATATCNGTCTGTAGATACCGTAACAAAGCACAACACTGCCTGCGGCGTCGCTAAGGAGACATCAATATCTCCGCTAAGAGCACGGTCCTTGTCACGCCTTATACTCCGTGTAGTGTAAAAACTACAAGCTGTTTATTGCCACTGATGTCAGCGCTTAGCGGTGAATGGACGCGTAATAATAAACAATGTATTTTATAACCATTTGTGACTTTCCGGGTCACACCATTTTGATAAGTTCACCATGGTTGCAAAACTTGCGAGGTACGAGTTAGTAAATAAATGTCCATTGTTCGTGGTTTGTGTACATACAACACGGCCGTGCACATAGATGCTGTGCATTACCAAGCAGTCAAACCATCGCTGGCTCCAGAAGTCGTCTGTGATGCCGAAGTTTGTGTCTGACATCTCTCACGCGTGAACTATACTTGTTACCAGGACCGGACTTAGCGACCCAGGGCCTTTAGGCAATTACTGAGTCTGGGCCCCCTTATTGGTACTTTAACAAAATAACCCATTTTATTTTATATTTGATTAACGTTATTTTTAATTTAGAAAATATACGAGACAGGCAGACCTACACCTATAATAATAAAATAACAAATATACTTTTTATTCATTATTTTTATTATTATCAAAGATGCGAAATGTTCCTAGTCACACGTGGTGCGCACGCGGCGAACTTTTTTCTCTGCGAGAGAATTGATAACCGCAGTCTAGTCAACTGATGGCATTATTTGTGACTCTATGAACAATATAGAGAGTGAATTAAGAATATGTACCTATGTAATTGGTGACGCAAATATTACGCGCTACAATTGGATAGATGGAAATTCTACAAAAAATCTACAATAAATATCATCAGAATCTTTAAATTAATAAGAAATATTTTTTTTTGTTTTTATAGACATGTGCTAGACTTAACTTTTAGATCATATTCGTCCACTGGGCTAGACTTCTCCTAGACTAAATTGCTAGATCAATGCTAGATCAAGGATAGATCAAATTTTTTTTGCACGGGTCGATAAAATTATCCAATTTTGGCAACTGTAATAATAAATAGCACTGTCTTGTCCTGTGTCCTCTATTAATTTAATTACTGTTGTATATTAGTACTTTCCTNGGAGTTATCACATATTCGTGCCGTATTGAAATTGCGATGTTTTATGTATATACATAACCACTTAACTCATTTAACCCAGTTTCTGTTTTTAATTACGTTGAACAGGGATTAGCGCACCAGTAACATACTAACGTCTCAACAATTTCACACTTACATTTGACAGACGCACGAACAAGGGATCTAACCCATGAAAACGTTAATTTTGCATACATATTACAGAATGATATTGAACAGGGAAGAAAATCCTGGAAGCGGCTTTCGAAATGACCAATTTTAAGACGTAATGCATTATGACAAGGTTTCAAAGAACTGCCTCACTCTCCAATTGGAAGGCTATATATACTGTGACTGGTTACAGGAACAACACAGGCACAGGAGTTTCACAGGAGAGTAAGCCAGTGTTACTTCCATAATGCGGCGAGATGTACTGCACATTAGAAGAGACGCAACACATAGGAGGACGCAACAAGCCGGCTACTGACAAGACAAGCCAGGGGAGGCATGACATGGTGACACGTCAGTCTTCACTGAGTGTCAACAGTCACACCTCGCCGGTGGATGGCGATAAGCCGCACCTCCATACTGCAGCTGAGGTTAGGCCTGTGCCTCTGTCAGTATTTAAGTCACTTCTTTGTCACAAATATGTCAGAAAATCGTAAGATTGCTTTGTGAAATGATTTTGAGTGCTATACTTGTAGGGGACTAAGTAGACAGTCATGTCTCGTGTGCGCCGAACAAAGAGTGGAAAGTTGCAGTGAAACAAATTTAAAGTTATGAAGGTGACGTGTACCTGAATATAAGAATCGCTGTGTAAGTGCAGTATTGTCATAGAACATGTGGATATTTCTGCTAGTCCAGAAGACTTCCTTCCTGGTTCAGTGCCTGGCGGGAGAGTGTCTGTAGATACCGTAACAAAGCACAACACTGCCTGTGGCGTCGCTAAGGAGACATCAATATCTTTGCTAAGAGCACGGTCCTTGTCACGCCTTATATTTCGCGTAGTGTAAAACCTACAAGCTGTGTATTGCCACTGATATCAGCGCTTAGCGGCGAATGAACGCATAATAATAAACAATGTATTTTATAACCATTTGTGACTTGCCGGGTCACACCATTTTAATAAGTACACCATGGTTGCAAAACTTGTGAGGTACTAGTTAGTAGATAAATGCCCATTGTTAGTGGTTTGTGTACATACAACACGGCCGTGTACATAGATGCTGTGCATAACCAAACAGTCAAACCATCGCTGGCTCCAGAAGTCGTCTGTGATGCCGAAGTTTGTGTCTGACATCTCTCACGTGTGAACTATACTGGTTACCTGGGCCGGACTTAGAGACCCAGGGCCGGACATAGAGACCCAGGGCCTTTAGGCAATTACTGAGTCTGGGCCCCCTTATTGGTACTTTAACAAAATAACCCATTTTATTTTATATTTGATTAACGTTATTTTTAATTTAGAAAATATACGAGACAGGCAGACCTAGACCTATAATAATAAAATAACAAATATACTTTTTATTCATTATTTTTATTATTATCAAAGATGCGAAATGTTCCTAGTCACACGTGGTGCGCACGCGGCGAACTTTTTTCTCTGCGAGAGAATTGATAACCGCAGTCTAGTCAACTGATGGCATTATTTGTGACTCTATGAACAATATAGAGAGTGAATTAAGAATATGTACCTATGTAATTGGTGACGCAAATATTACGCGCTACAATTGGATAGATGGAAATTCTACAAAAAATCTACAATAAATATCATCAGAATCTTTAAATTAATAAGAAATATTTNTTATCAGAATCTTTAAATTAGTAAGAAATATTTTTTTTTGTTTATATAGACATGTGCTAGACTTAACTTTTAGATCATATTCGTCCACTGGGCTAGACTTCTCCTAGACTAAATTGCTAGATCAATGCTAGATCAAGGATAGATCAAATTTTTTTTGCACGGGTCGATAAAATTATCCAATTTTGGCTACTGTAATAATAAATAGCACTGTCTTGTCCTGTGTCCTCTATTAATTTAATTACTGTTGTATATTAGTACTTTCCTATTTGATTTTCTTTATAAATAAAATAAAAAACAGTTTGTCCCCAGCCAAGGGCCCCCCCCCCACCCACGACTAGTGCCCTAGGCAGGTGCCTTGTTCGCTTAGGCGGAAATCCGGCACTGCTGGTTACCACAAGTTAAGGTGATACTTCAACATTTATCCGCGTAGAACAGATCTTATGTAGTGTAATACGTAATAATATAAAGTTAAAGAGTTTATAACTTCGTCGTATGTACGCAACGTACACTTCCTTATCGAAAGGAGAAACAATAAATCTCAATTAAATAGAGAAAATTCATCAAGGAAGAGTAGAACATTTATTATTTATCACTCTATTTCATTTAGAAAAATATTTAAACACACGTTCAAACGTGATGTATAATTCGTTAGTTCAAATGTAATTTCTAAAATAACGTATACGATTATTACATAANACACACGTTCAAACGTGATGTATAATTCGTTAGTTCAAATGTAATTTCTAAAATAACGTATACGATTATTACATAATTATTATCAACTTGCCGAGAACTGCTAATACCAGATATCGAAAGACACATTTAATATCTGCCTTCGCTTGGCATAGAAATTGGTGGTGACCTTAAATTATAATTNCCAGATATCGAAAGACACATTTAATATCTGCCTTCGCTTGGCATAGAAATTGGTGGTGACCTTAAATTATAATTTAAAGTATGATCGGAAATTGCGGTTTCATTTACCTGCTTCAAGTTAGCGTCTGAAATCTTATGAAAACATTCATAAAATAACCAAAATCCAGGTATTTTCAAATAAAGTTTCAAGTACCTGGTTTTGTTAGAAAGCCAGTCATATAAAAAAAATTTCCGGAGTTAAGTTATGGTTATTAATAATTAGAAAATCAATAGTGTTTGAATCTAATATCTATTCTCAAAAACTAAAACAGACAACATTTCTCTCTTGCATTTTAAGTAGGTATATTTTTTTTTAATTATCAATTTTTTTCCTTTATGGTGATTCTCATGGAAGGGGAAAATTTTAATAACATTCTCCTTAGACCATTATGTTTCTAGTTTCCTCTTTATAAATAGTTTCGTGCCCACTTTCACAGTCAGTTTTACAGTTTTAAGCTATGGTTACATTCAGTGAGGAATCTTCAAAAGTGTTTCATTTGAAATCTTTTACTATCACAAAACATAATAACGCAAACGTAAAATATTNAGTGAGGAATCTTCAAAAGTGTTTCATTTGAAATCTTTTACTATCACAAAACATAATAACGCAAACGTAAAATATTCGCCTATTTTGAGGTAGTTCATTGCAATTTTTTACAATGTAAAACACAATGTTGACGTTTTCTCGTTCATTCGTAAATATTTCTGAAAATGTTTGAATAGATTGGAAAAATTCAAAATATTTTACATTTTTTTCTGGGCATAAATATATGAAATGGAGGCAGCGGCCTGACTGAANGATTGGAAAAATTCAAAATATTTTACATTTTTTTCTGGGCATAAATATATGAAATGGAGGCAGCGGCCTGACTGAATATGCCGTTGTATCGCCTATGAGAGTGAGAACAGAGAAGTTGGTAAACCCTGGAAATATATAAGGCGCATATTACAAAAAAACAACAGCATTCATANGATTGGAAAAATTCAAAATATTTTACATTTTTTTCTGGGCATAAATATATGAAATGGAGGCAGCGGCCTGACTGAAGATGCCGTTGTATCGCCTATGAGAGTGAGAACAGAGAAGTTGGCAAACCCTGGAAATATATAATGCGCATATTACAAAAAAACAACAGCATTCATAGTTGTGTTAGTCCTAGAGTATGCTGTTTTCCTATGGGAACATACACTGAAGAGCCAAAAAAAACAACTGGTATAGGCGTGCGTATGCAAATAACAGAGGTATGGAACCAATCAGAGCAACGAGATGCGGTTGGCAGCTAGATCGGTTACTGCTGCTACAATGGCATGTTATCAAGATTTAAGTGAGTTTGAANAGATGCGGTTGGCAGCTAGATCGGTTACTGCTGCTACAATGGCATGTTATCAAGATTTAAGTGAGTTTGAACAGGTGTTATAGTCGGCGCACGAGAAATGGGACATAGAATTTCTGAGGTAGCGATAACATGCGACACCCCACACGTCGAGAGTTGCTACCGAGTGGCTCCAGGAACATTCTTCTGACTTTAGACACTTCCATTGGCCACCTAAATCACCAGACATGAACATTATTGAGCATATCTGGGATGCCTTGCAACGTGCTGTTCAGAAGAGATCTCCACCGCCTCGCACTCCTATGGATTAGTGGACTGCCCTGCGAGATTCATTGTGTGAATTGCCTCCTGCATACCTTCAGACATTAGTCGAGTCCATGCCACGTCGTCATGCGGCACTTCTGCGTGCTCGCGGGGGCCCTACGCGATATTAGGCAGGTGTACTAGTTTTTTTGGCTCCTCAGTGTATATGTAAAAACTTTGAAGTTATCGTTGTAGTACTCGCTTCGGAAAAGATGAGCTATGATTGGCTACCGGAACACGGTAGGAACAGTATTCATAGTACCGTGCACCAATGAAATAGTCGTTGAAAAGTTTACACAAATAGCCCGTCTGTCGATTGCTACAAACAGCAATAAGCAGACATTGTTTGTGCAAGCAGACAGTCCAACCTGTAATTCAACATGTGAAGATATTCGACAAACAAGCAGAGATGTTACACTGTCATACACTCACCTTCAGTGATAGTNAGTAATTCAACATGTGAAGATATTCGACAAACAAGCAGAGATGTTACACTGTCATACACTCACCTTCAGTGATAGTTCTCAACAGCGAACCAATACATCATCGGTTTTATGACAACAAAGCGTGATAAGATGTTACATATCGCTGCATTGCATAAGACGCAAGAATTAATTATAGCTGAGCAATCATTTCTTTAAAGCTACGATGTCTTTCTTCAGCTCTCTATCACNCGCAAGAATTAATTATAGCTGAGCAATCATTTCTTTAAAGCTACGATGTCTTTCTTCAGCTCTCTATCACGTAACTTTCATTTAGGGCTCGAGGAACTCTACATACAAAACATCACCAAACTATGGGTGTATCTAGGTACACGTGTAGCAATGCTCAACACCGACTTNAGGAACTCTACATACAAAACATCACCAAACTATGGGTGTATCTAGGTACACGTGTAGCAATGCTCAACACCGACTTTCACGTGGCTTTGGCGCTGTTATCAGCTCTTTTATGAGAGTGGTTCTTCCTAACTTTCCTGTAGTACTTGATGTCCNTCACGTGGCTTTGGCGCTGTTATCAGCTCTTTTATGAGAGTGGTTCTTCCTAACTTTCCTGTAGTACTTGATGTCCACTTCGGGAATAAATCCCCAAAAGTCTATACATCAGCACCAGTCATTGCGACTTGAAGAGTTGGAGGTAGTCGCACATCCTGGACGGTACTTCANCAAAAGTCTATACATCAGCACCAGTCATTGCGACTTGAAGAGTTGGAGGTAGTCGCACATCCTGGACGGTACTTCAACTGCGCCGTGTACGCTAAGAATGTTGCTGAAGGGCGAATTTCCCATTAGGAAGCACCTTCATGTCACCTCTAAGAGCAGCAATCTCCACAACTACTTCCCTTACTTCCGCACATGCAGTTTTACAAGTGACATTGCATTCGCGTGAACGGACAACGAGAAGGTTCCAACCGTAGCTCCAAACGAAATTTGACAAACAGAATAACCAGGTATATTTTCTGTCCGAGTTTCACCAATCGAGCAGTCTCAATACACTATAAGCCTGCCCCCAATAACTCTGTTAGAAACTTTGCTAGTGCTTTGATTTTGCTAACAATAAAAATGGTGTACTACAGTTAAAACTAAAAAAAAAAACCAAAGAAAACAGGTTTTTTTAATAACTCGGTAATTTACAACGATTGAATATCTTAAGATTTTCCCCATTATAACTATGTTCCTGCAATGTAGCTGTCATATCGTTTATGGACGCATTCTAATAAGTATACAGTTACAATGGTTATACGTAATGGTCTGTTTCGTACAGCAGATCTACTTATTATCGGAGCAACAGTATTTTCGTCGGGTTGTAAATGCAAATATTTCCACATAACTGCAGCTGTCGATAAGGTGTTTCTCCAAAGCTAAAATGTTAAGTAAATGGTGACCATGCAATGATGAACCATGAATGCGGTGACTGTTATATAATTGTAATTATGTATTTTATATATTCTTAATATGGTTTNATGCAATGATGAACCATGAATGCGGTGACTGTTATATAATTGTAATTATGTATTTTATATATTCTTAATATGGTTTGTAATTATTTAACGTGAATCGCGATGTGAAAAGAGAACTACAACAAAAATATTTAACATTAGGACCGTAACAGAGCGCTTATTCCGGGGAAGAAAAAGAGAATGTTGGGGTTTTGAATACTACCTTAATGGTCTTCTATAAATAACCGTACAAAGTATATTTCTACTTCTACATCACGAGGTAAACAAGTTTAAAAGTGTCTACTTAATGGCTATCTGATAATCTTTCCAGGTGAATGCTACAATAGGCTAGCTCCTCAGTACAGACCTTGGTGGGTTACTTCTCGTCTCCTGACAGTAAGAGCTACTCACTCCGCCTCAGATTATACCGCTGTCTGCTATAATTTACGCATATTTAAATAAAACTCTTAATTCNAAGAGCTACTCACTCCGCCTCAGATTATACCGCTGTCTGCTATAATTTACGCATATTTAAATAAAACTCTTAATTCAGACAAGATATTCAGTGCTTATATTTTAAACTAGTTTATGAAATTATAGTTTAATTGAATGTTGCACACTGATACTATTAGAAAAATACATATATCTGTAAGTCCTTACTTGTTACTTTGATGCAGCAGGTAGCAGCACGCTTGTATTCACCGGTAAACAAACTTTGCTATGCCTACTTACGATAAGTACGCCGAAGAGAAGGCATGGAACTTAGTACACCCTTACCAGATGCACGCTGCAAACGCAATATCACGTCGGCTACCTTCATCATCTAGGTCTCTTCAGAGGCTCTGACAANTACCAGATGCACGCTGCAAACGCAATATCACGTCGGCTACCTTCATCATCTAGGTCTCTTCAGAGGCTCTGACAACATTTAATGTTTAATCGTGGCAAGAGTTGACTCTTTGTTATATTTCAATAAACTGTTTATGTCTCATACTGGATATAATTCAACTTTATCCATTGCNCAAGAGTTGACTCTTTGTTATATTTCAATAAACTGTTTATGTCTCATACTGGATATAATTCAACTTTATCCATTGCCTACAGCGAATGGAAAATACAAACACAATCACACAAGCACCACAGTCGAAGAAAAACCTCAACAGATACGCAACAAACAACTACAAGAATGAACACGTATATTTAATTTAAAAAACTGTGGCACGCTTAACCATATATTGCCTGGAACTCGACTCCGGAATTTTAAGACCACGTTAATTAACTTCAGCACATTAATTAACGTCTACAAGATATTGGTAAACCACATACAAAATCCAATAAAAAGCTAATCCTGACAAGCAAGTTTTGCTTAGTTATCGAGTAAACATGNAGATACACAACAAACAACTACAAGAATGAACACGTATATTTAATTTAAAAAACTGTGGCACGCTTAACCATATATTTCCTGGAACTCGACTCCGGAATTTTAAGACCACGTTAATTAACTTCAGCACATTAATTAACGTCTACAAGATAATGGTAAACCACATACAAAATCCAATAAAAAGCTAATCCTGACAAGCAAGTTTTGCTTAGTTATCGAGTAAACATGTTACCAGTGTGAAGTATTTATGATGAAGCATTTCTGACGTCATATATTTGTAAATGCTAGTGCAACGCAGGAATGTTACATTAATGCATTGGAGAAAAGCAGCGTCGGATGAAATCATATAAAGCAGAATTCAAATAGCCTGTTGCTAAATATGTTTACATTGTTCCGTTCGGTGAGAGATAGTGAAATGTAATGAAAATATTCTATACCAAAATATTTAAAAACGCTGTGGTATTTTGTCACGTTTGTTGTTGAATGATATGTGAGACAGCTCAGCTGGCTGTAGACTTTTATTATCGGAGTAACAGTATTTCCGTCGGGTTGTAAAAGCAAATATTTCCACTTAACTGCAGCTGTCAATAACGTAAATAACTCTTCAGACATAACAACGTTTTTCAAGTTAAATGGCGAAGTTTTGGTTCAAGTGTTGTGATTGTTAGTGAATTTAGGCTGTTCGTGTAGATGTTTTAATTTAAATTTTGATACATAGATAAATTGATGCATTTTTTTTTTGTCATTTACTTTGGCTTTTATTTCCCTTGTTTGTAGTTATTCTATTCTCGTTGTTTCTTATCCCATGTTGTGGGAATGAATCTATCACGTGCAAATGTAGTTATAATACGTAATTCAAACAAGGTTTTTCCGGACGTTTTAACCCCACAATTTCACATTCTTTCTCAACTTACCTTGGATTATTGGTAGGTAACGTAGAACACGACTATAGTAGCATCATTAACGTATGACTAATTGTATAATATATGCCCACCTAACCTAACAGTACCTTACCCCACGATGGGTGAATCACTATTTTACATTTTTAAACTAACCTAGGATTGTAGCGATTTTAACTAACCTAGGATTGCAGTTATTTAAAAGAACGTAGGATTATAGGGTCCCCATCTAGTCTGTGATTGCAGGGTGTTGATCGGAGATTCGATTAATATTGTATAATCTTATATTACTTTACAACCTTACAATCCTAGGTTAGTTTAAAAACGTAAAATAGTGATTCACCCATCGTGGAGTTAGGTTCTGTTATGTTAGGTGGGCACTTATGAACAAATTATTCGTACGTTAATGCCCCTAGTATATTCGTGTTGTACGTGATTAGTAGAGTCTAAATATACCACTTTTTGGGGGTTTTTTTTCTTCAGAAAAGCCCCTAAACTTAATTATTACCACGAGCTCTTCTCTTTAAGACTTAACATTTCAATGGAAAATGAGAGAATGAGTGTTATTTTACAGTTGAGCCCATGAGCTTTAAAGTGATGCTAACTACGTTCGTACTTGCTGACACGTAGTTTGAGTGAGGTGTCCTTACTATAGCGTTCATATTCCCTGAACACGTCTCTGCCTGGCACATAGCCTAGCACTCTGTAAANTAACTACGTTCGTACTTGCTGACATATAGTTTGAGTGAGGTGTCCTTACTATAGCGTTCATATTCCCTGAACACGTATCTGCCTGGCACACAGCCTACCACTCTGTAAACGTCGTTATATCGTTTTGGTAATGTGAGCGAATGTCACCTCTACGCTCTCAAGACTACTGTCTGATTTAGAATTTTATCGTGGTATTTATGTTACACCAGTATAACGTTTTAGCCAAACCCAAGACAAACCATTGACTGAATTAATTTATATTCGTCATTTTAATTTGTTATAATATACCAACGTTACCACGTTATTTCTTATCTGCTAAGCACGTGTGGTGGTTCTATCCCGTGTTGTGAAATGCAGTAATTCTGCAAGGTTATGTAAGATTATAATTGAAAACTAATAAATTTTATTTTAGAGCAGCTTGGTATTAACAGAAGAAGGAAGGCATTTTAAAAGAAGGAGNTATGAAATGCAGTAATTCTGCAAGGTTATGTAAGATTCTAATTGAAAACTAATAAATTTTATTTTAGAGCAGCTTGGTATTAACAGAAGAAGGAAGGCATTTTAAAAGAAGGAGTCTTGCAGTATCCACGTGCATAAAGTTCACATTATTGTTTCGCCGTAACTGCAGGTACGTTAAGTCATCGCGTCCACAAGATGTCACTACGTGTCACGACATAAAGAGCATGGGAGAACGCGGCCAAATTGCAGTGTTCAGCTCCTTAATAATCAATACAGGTCTCTTGTCTTCACGTCTTTTGCGCAGAAAATAAAGTTAATTAGTTTTGCCACGAACTGAGCTATATATTCCATTATATATTGCGCGGGTATGCAATATTCATGCACAAAATAATTTGTTTGCGAATATATCCCTATAAAGTAAGAATTGTCACGTTTTATTAGCTCACTTATTTCATTATAATGATACTCTTTTAGAGGCAACACTTTTGGCGCTACCAGTACCATGGCTGTAAATGCACAACTATTGCCAACCTAATGTGTAATTGTACTTATAAAGTTTGCAGGCACATTTCAGCCTCTTTCCTTTTGTTGTATACTCCAAATTATTAACAGTATGCCAATGAGCCGTTATCATTCCACATACCAATAGCTCCGTTCATACCTTAACCACGGTGGTGTAGTGGTCAGCCCACACGCTTCCCAACTTGGCGATCCGGGTCCGAATACCGGCCGGGTCGCTTTCGGATTTTTGCATGTGGAAATCGTGCCGGACGATGCCGCTGGTAGGCGGGTTTCCTCGGGGATGTCCCGTTTCCCCCGCCCTTACATTCCGGCGCTGCTCCATACTCACATCACTCCACCCTCGTCGGCTCTGAAAACCTCGATATCAGGAGGAGCCCAAATCTCTCCGCTCCGCTTAACGCATATATTATTATTTATTTTGAATTAGTTTTACCTGAAAACATTTTGTATTTCCTCACATCGTTTGCTTAACCATCGTGAAGTGAAAACCGATCAGTGCAACATTCCGAAGAGGAAACTGAGAACTTAGTGTTAGAAGCTTAACTTAAAACAAAACTAGGGAAGACGAAAGTGGTCGAATGACGTGTTTACATTTGGTTAATGATTACTCTTACATAAATAGGTGCGGTTAATTAATATTCTCGATGTAACTAACGAGAGCACTAAGAAATATGACGCACGTCTGTTTTGAGAATGAACTCCGTGGAGGATCATCTATGCGGAACAAGTAGATGATTGTTAAGTTATTCCCTATGCTCGTATTAAGGTATATATTGCTCAGGTTGGCAATAAGACGATGTTCCTTACGGTAAAATTTGGCATACGGAAAATTTCCGCTGCAACGAGCACTGGTGTTCCAAAAAGGTTGCTTTTAGGCTGGCGGTAAATGCAGTTCTATTAATTGTTGTGTAAACCGTTTGTGTTTGGTACAAATTTTGGTATATACTTCCGNGCTGGCGGTAAATGCAGTTCTATTAATTGTTGTGTAAACCGTTTGTGTTTGGTACAAATTTTGGTATATACTTCCGCAGTCAAAATATTAATCCCTTATTGTAACTATTATTCACGCCCTCCAATGGTGTTTACAAGAGTAAACAGTAAAAATATAAAGGTTTGGCACAGAGCACTCTAACTAAAGTAAGCATACTTTGGTGAAGAAATGTTAGGAGTTGAAGAGCGAAATAAATACGTAGCTGTCATCACAAGGAATTCTTCGATCTAGTTACCACATTTGAATAAAATAATAATGCGAGCCAGTATATTCCTACTTTAGTGTGTAGCCAGCTCTCTCAAAATAGAGAGTTATTGTTACAATGTGTTTTGTCCATGCAGTGACTGCGTTATGTTCTTGGAAGTTTTTGCTATGTAAACTGATTTGAATGTGACCGTAGCTCTTTTAGTTAGACTAATTTAATTTTTACCAATTTTATATCGTTGTTAATCCAGTTTTGAATAATCTACTTTTATCATTATAAAGAATAAGTANTTTAATTTTTACCAATTTTATATCGTTGTTAATCCAGTTTTGAATAATCTACTTTTATCATTATAAAGAATAAGTAAAAGAAAACTATGAAACTGTAAATTAAATTATCACTATTAACTTATTTACTTATGTAATAATCAATAGCAANAAGTAAAAGAAAACTATGAAACTGTAAATTAAATTATCACTATTAACTTATTTACTTATGTAATAATCAATAGCAACCATGAAAATGTAACCGTTGTTACATTGTGTTCTTACCCTGCTCTAAAATATAATATTCCCACTCCAAAAATATATTGGGAAAAATTACCCAATTTTATTTTAGATGTATTTCTTTCAAAGTAGCTCATTTGCAGCTTAAAATCACTTCTAATGTAGNAAAATTACCCAATTTTATTTTAGATGTATTTCTTTCAAAGTAGCTCATTTGCAGCTTAAAATCACTTCTAATGTAGTTAATGCATTTGAATGACACTTTTATAATGACTTTATCTTGTGTTAATAGTTGAAGTTAATGTTCAGTAAAATCGGCAAGCGCAATGAACGTACAGAAATAATAAACTATTTTACGTGTTCTTGCGGTACTGGTATTTGAAGTACGGTGCATTTCAATATTTTGTTTCACAAATATTATCTTAATCACAGTAAACTGCGACATTTTGCTTGGATACGCAAATAAACACACATTTGTCAATAAATTGTTAACTAAAAAACGCAGAGCTGAAAGCAATTTTGTGTGAAGTTATACATTTCTAATGAATGTCAGGAAATGTGTTAAACTTTTGGTGATATGCAAGAAATTTTAAATCATTTTTGCNGTTATACATTTCTAATGAATGTCAGGAAATGTGTTAAACTTTTGGTGATATGCAAGAAATTTTAAATCATTTTTGCAAACGTCAGAAAAAGAAGCCGAGTCGTCAGGATAATTAAAATGCAATCAGATCGACTTTGTGTGAGGNCGTCAGAAAAAGAAGCCGAGTCGTCAGGATAATTAAAATGCAATCAGATCGACTTTGTGTGAGGGCAGATAAGTTTGCATATTATGGAAACTTATCGTCTAGGATTACGTAACTTTCCATGAACACGCATTATTCAAGTTGTAACTAATCCTTGCGCCTGTCATTGCGGTGTAAGAACATGTTTCTAGTGATGTACATGCAGCTACTCACCAGCCACACGACTGCGCTAGGACTCGTCATAGTATCTTCACTGGCAAGGGAGACTCGCGTGAGTTCGCCAATGTTGGTGTTGTGCTGTGGCGACCCATCAACACCGCAACAGCGATCACCGCCTGCTTACACAACATAATGAACTGCTGAGTGAACGCTGCATCACACAGCAAGAATCAAGCATAGTTCGTGAAGCGCACACACATGCACATGAAAATACACTTAATCAGCAATTAAGTGGCCATTTAAAAGAGAAATACAAAAGTCGAGGGTTATCGACAAGCCAGTTGAGACAAGACACGGTTCGTCGTCGATTATTGTTTACAAAGCTGAAACACATGTCAGAGGCGTTGTAACCGCTAGGCGCCTGCAAACATGGCACTTGACTATATCATTTAACAGGCAGGAGTTATTACCAGTGGTCATGTTCCTGTAGTGTCGGGCTGGCTTGTTTTAATTCATTAATGAAAGGAGCATCACGGCTTCAGGAATTCCACAAAGAATCACCACACTGGGAATGTGTCTAGGGATACCATTGCTATGCTCAACAAAGCCTCTTAGGTTGCTGACGTCACACGCTTTGTTGCGTGGAAAGTGAGTATGTTGGAATAATCATTTCATAAGTGTGATCACAGTTTGTTAATGCTGTAGGCAGNTTTGTTGCGTGGAAAGTGAGTATGTTGGAATAATCATTTCATAAGTGTGATCACAGTTTGTTAATGCTGTAGGCAGTTAGGGTTTTGTGTCTCACCAAATTTTTCTGGATAAGGCATTATGGCTGAAACTTCTTTTCATGGATATTGAAAAAAAATGCATGCAATATATTATCTATCATATATTGTATTGTGTTCTCTAGAATGTTTGACAGAACTTATGCAGGACTGACAAAAAAAATGCGTGCCACGTGCTAGTGAAACCAAGTCAATATTGGTGACTGTATGACAAAGAAAGGGTTTTAGGGGGGGGGAGCAAGTAGACAGTCGGCAAGAAGCCTCGTATGAAGACACTCATACACGCGCCTTATCTCACGCTGCAAACGCATTTTGGAAAATGTACAGGAAGCTTATGCCCCTTTAAATAATTCTTCATTCTGTGAAACTATCATACTTTGTCAGTAGATTGAAGTAGTATGTGGATAACGCGAGTTGGCTGGGTAGCTGACCTGGGTTTCTGAAAGATCGCTCTTTCAGGTGTTCACACTTGTACAGAATAGTTCGAAAACAAGACTGCAAATAGGTATGTATTCTCTGAAACGCGTAACTAATCAAACAATATTAATCCAAGATTATACAATAATTTTTAAACGGTGTTTTAAAATATGAAAGTAACCCGCACTCATTGAGNAACAATATTAATCCAAGATTATACAATAATTTTTAAACGGTGTTTTAAAATATGAAAGTAACCCGCACTCATTGAGAGTTCTCACGGGATAATATTTTCTAAGTTCACTGGATGAAATAAACAGACCGTACTCATATCAGAAGTAACCAGAGCAAAGCACATTCATTACTTCACCTTTNGTTCACTGGATGAAATAAACAGACCGTACTCATATCAGAAGTAACCAGAGCAAAGCACATTCATTACTTCACCTTTGCCAGACTCTCCACCGGCCTCTATGTGTCTGCCAAAGTACGGAGAGAATATTTAGCTTACTGCCTGCCAGCAGTACGTGGTCGAAGGAGTTAAGATCATTTATTGTTCTACAACGAGCAATATGCAAATAAGGGCAATGTATCTGATGTTTAAACCAGGTATTAAAAACGTATCTTTATCTTCGTTGGTATATGCATTGCAACATGCCGAGGCAATTTAAANATGTTTAAACCAGGTATTAAAAACGTATCTTTATCTTCGTTGGTATATGCATTGCAACATGCCGAGGCAATTTAAAAACCAGTTTAAAAGAACGAGGTATCAAGTGGAACTGAAAGTAAAGAGATCTTACATGGAACTATAACTANCAACGAGCAATATGCAAATAAGGGCAATGTATCTGATGTTTAAACCAGGTATTAAAAACGTATCTTTATCTTCGTTGGTATATGCATTGCAACATGCCGAGGCAATTTAAATACCAGTTTAAAAGAACGAGGTATCAAGTGGAAGTGAAAGTAAAGAGATCTTACTTGGAACTATAACTGATCTTTGTCATTGTCTGCATATATAATAAGAGCAAGATGCCGCCCCATTGAGGTGATATTAGTAACCGTGATGACGATATAGTCGCCGTGACTACAGGTCACCAAGATGCCGCCCCATGGAGTAACCGTGACGACGGTATAGTCGCTTGTGACTACAGGCTACCAAGATGCCACAGTCAATAAGACCAAACCTTTCAAATGTGGCCAAACTTGCAGGGCAATCGCGGAGTGGAAAACCTAAAGGGGCTATGTACCAAAACAATATTTACGAGATATTTAAGAAAACACAACTTTGTTATTTAACATTGGATAGAAAATTTCAGATAAACTTTATACTTGGGTGCTATGGTGTGTGAGTGATTGTTGACCAAAAAAAAAAGCGCTGGAAAGAAATAAACGTTGTGGAAAATAGCTAAATCCAGTTTTAGTTTCTAATGTAAAAGAGTTATGGTTTGGAAAATAGTTATCACATTCAACATTTCATTAATGTAAATAAAAGGTTATGTTGTGTTACTAAACTATGTTTTTTATAATATTACAGCACTCATTACACTAACTCGAAATATCAAATTAACATAAAACTCAAAAAAGTTATTAAAATGACAGTTGCATACTGTTCGTTCATGTAGAAGAAAAGTATGAAAAATGGATAAAAAAGAACCTATCATAAAACAGAGGAATAATTATTAGTGAACTTTACTACAAGGGTAGAAAATAAGTGTTGAATCCCTTAACACTGCTGGTACGTAGGATCCATGATGCGCAACTCACTCTTCTTACTTTCTGATGGCATCACAGCATCTATAACATCACCCTACTAGAGAACTCATGTAGGCTCAAGGCCAGAGAAGAAGTGTTCACACTCCCAACTTGGTAAGATCTTCATGCGTCTTTCGGTACTTCGGATGCACAAAGTAATCAGACTGGACAAGAATATTTTTTTTTGCTATCCGAAAGGGAATACGCCCAAGGTAATCCCTGTTAGGTTATTCCAACGATAGTCTCAAATGTAACTCTGCGGTTAATGTACTAATAAGTTTAAAAATCACAATGGCATTATTTACAATTTTCAGAAAGCTTGAACTGAAATTTATGTCATGAGCGAATACCCAAGGTACCGAATAATTTTCACTTTTTTTTTACCCATTCATGCAAACGTGACGCATAGTTGTGTGTGTGTGTGTGTACGTTGGAGAGCGAGTGTGTGTATGGGTGGGTGTAAAAAATGAATACGTGTGTAATTTTGTATGGAAATCTCCTTATATCATAATGTTTATGTGTTTTTCATAAAAAAATTTATTTTATTGTTGAAACTGCGAGGCTTTTTTTTTGTCAAAAGCATTTATACATATTTGATATTGACTACTCTGTTAGGTTAACAAAATTCGTAGATTTTAACTGTTTATGCATTGATGTAGCGAAAATTACCTTTTGTAATTATAATTATGTCTTCTTATCTGAAGAAAATATTTCTTGTAATCTGTGGTTAAGTAGAAGACAAGGTCATATGGCCTTAACCTCGCCACTTAAAAAGGATATTAGTATTATAATTATTATGTCGGTACTCGTCGCGATAGGTTGTGCTCAGTATCTGCTCACAAGAGTTTTTAATATGTGAGTGGAAAATAGGGTTACGCCAGTAATTTTTTTGCTTTTTAAATAACTGGCAAGTTTATGCCCCGTAGTACAAATACTTGTTCGAAATGTGGTAAGCCCTTTNTCTTCTTATCTGAAGAAAATATTTCTTGTAATCTGTGGTTAAGTAGAAGACAAGGTCATATGGCCTTAACCTCGCCACTTAAAAAGGATATTAGTATTATAATTATTATGTCGGTACTCGTCGCGATAGGTTGTGCTCAGTATCTGCTCACAAGAGTTTTTAATATGTGAGTGGAAAATAGGGTTACGCCAGTAATTTTTTTGCTTTTTAAATAACTGGCAAGTTTATGCCCCGTAGTACAAATACTTGTTCGAAATGTGGTAAGCCCTTTTACGGGAAACAAAAGTTTGCAAAATGCATCGGTTCCTGTGGAACTCGTGTACACTTGCAGAGCAAACCACAATGCAGTGACAGTGAGACATTGGAGTGAGGTGTGTGGGTCTAGTTCAAGCGTGTTTAGTTTTGGATCGCGAGAACGCCAACGTAAGACATCTAGTCAAACAACTCTGAAAAACAGTAATAATAATATAATAACTGAGATACAAAGCCGCGATATGGCAATGGGGCGAGTCGACACGTCATGTACGCAAATGCAAAAAAAAATTAAATAAAGACGATAACATTGTAATATTACTTACTACATTGGGCAGCAGGATTGACCACCTGACAAGTCAAGTTAGTGAGCTTACGGAAGGAAACATTTTACTTAAAGCTTTGATTGGAAGTCTACAAACCCCCCGCGTGGCTGCCAATGTGCGTGATCGTTGTATATAACTTCCGTCCACCAACATGCATGTACAACCTACTGCCAAGTGTAGCCAAGTCGTCAGGATTGGTCAACGATCTGCGCCGAACAAAACAACCTCTCCAAGTTCTACTCCAAATCCACACAACGTAGACATTCAGGTTCCACGTGGAAACATCACGCGGGCAGAGACACTGCGTGGACCGCCATTACATTCCACTGCGCCAGCAGCTGACGCGGAGGGATACGCAGGGAAAAACAGCAGAAGAATCTGCGTCAGCAGGAACAAAAGCGAACACTGGCGGCTGTAAACAAGTGCAATCTGGCGTTCGTAATAATATGAATAATAAAGTTGTTGCTAAACCCACCAGATAGAAAATAAAAGGTATTTTGTGTCTTAAGTTGACCATGAAATGGAAGAGAATGATAAAGTCTCTTATATATTAAGAAATCAAGATCACAAATCTGAAGGTCTTTGAACTGAAAACAAAATACAACACCTACTCATCTTTTAACGTTTTCATTGCAGAGCCTGATGACGATCGTATTTTAATACTGTATTTTGGCCGTCAGGATAAGTCTTTTCTACGGTATATTNCATTGCAGAGCCTGATGACGATCGTATTTTAATACTGTATTTTGGCCGTCAGGATAAGTCTTTTCTACGGTATATTACATGATGATAAGATATTTGTCAAAGCCTATCATGGAAAATTCGCCAGGTAAGACAACACCGACTGATGAAAGGAATGACAATTAAATATGTGTTGAACCTTTGCCTGTTGAAAGTGTTCATTCAACTCCACAGCAGTCAAATGAGGCGGTCGGAGGAACCGGAAGTTAGCTGCTGCGTCAACCAGACTCGTGGCGGCTCTACCNCCACAGCAGTCAAATGAGGCGGTCGGAGGAACCGGAAGTTAGCTGCTGCGTCAACCAGACTCGTGGCGGCTCTACCACCGGAACGTCAGAGGCCTACGAGCAAATCAGAAGAATTTTCTGAAAGTGTACTACTATGTTCAAATTTTCCAATTTTATGTCTAACAGAAACCAGGTTAAACGATCTTAATTCTTAATTTTTTNACTACTATGTTCAAATTTTCCAATTTTATGTCTAACAGAAACCAGGTTAAACGATCTTAATTCTTAATTTTTTTTTTCTGATGAACCTTATATATTTCCCAAAGATCGTGTCTATAATATAAACCCAATGACTAGAGGATGGAGTGTATTAATAGCAATTAACTAATAATGTTTCCCCGATGTAATTCGAACATATCAATTTGATGCTCCAAATGTTGATGCAATATGTGATGAAATTAGGGCTGCTTACAAGNTCTATAATATAAACCCAATGACTAGAGGATGGAGTGTATTAATAGCAATTAACTAATAATGTTTCCCGGATGTAATTCGAAGATATCAATTTGTACGAGGTTTACAACTACGTTATACACTACTTTAATCCCGACGATACAAGACCCGGGTAAAAGAGTACGTGGGTACCCGTTACAGCGGGTACCCGTAGCGAAAATTCGCGGGTACAGTAGGTCCGGTACGGGTACCTGAAACCGCCAGTACTCGGGTACTCGTCACGCATAGTGCGTGTCGTACCCGATGCATCGGGTGCCCGGTGAGNTACCTGAAACCGCCAGTACTCGGGTACTCGTCACGCATAGTGCGTGTCGTACCCGATGCATCGGGTGCCCGGTGAGAAGGTGAAACGTATATATAAAGGTCGTTACGAAATCCAAGGGCACCTGACATATTTTCCCATTCCAACTGCATCCTCTTCGTTCTTAGTAGTTCCATGAATTGTCGCTCAGGTCGCTGTCCACTCCTGCTATTTGGAGCTCCTGTACNATCCTCTTCGTTCTTAGTAGTTCCATGAATTGTCGCTCAGGTCGCTGTCCACTCCTGCTATTTGGAGCTCCTGTACGATGTTGTTACATTTCCAGTCGAAGTGCAAGGAACTACATTATAGTTATTGTCTGTTGCGTTGCCTGATCTCGTCACAACAGCAGTTAACGTTCTACGCTAGCGTCCAGTTTATAACAAGGAAGTCGCCGAATGCCAAAAGCAAGCTGGGTGTGGAGCCTCGCGGAGAAGACACAGTCACGTGCGTGGTGTGTGGTGATGGGTTGTCTTACAGCGGGCCTACGTGTGCGACAAGTAAGCATTTGTCACTCAGCACAAATCGCGTTCCACCAGTCTAGCAGATGGCAGGTAAGCTTCAAACAAACCATCTTACGTTTGCAATATTGCTCGTGTCAGTTATCCCGAGCCACCGTAGAAGGAGGGGAGGGGAAAAGAGAGTGTAGTACAGTAATTGTACTTTTAGCATAAATATATTTCGGATGTTCAGCATCTTCCGCTAGTTCAGAGAGAACCCTTTCGACCGCAGGCAATATAGCTACTTCAAAACGTAGTTCGCTGTGCCCAGAGAACGTTAATTTTCTTGTATTTTTACACACTNCGCAGGCAATATAGCTACTTCAAAACGTAGTTCGCTGTGCCCAGAGAACGTTAATTTTCTTGTATTTTTACACACTAACTCAGCTTTCCTACACCCCTAAAACGAAGTGAGTGAAGAGATTTGGGCGTCCCTAAATGAGATATCTCATTAATTTCCTTACATCGTTACATTCGTTATAACAAATGTGTAACATTCTTTTATATAGTTTGTTTAGAGATAGTCAAGGTAACGTCAACGAANTGACTCAGCTTTCCTACACCCCTAAAACGAAGTGAGTGAAGATATTTGGGCGTCCCTAAATGAGATATCTCATTAATTTCCTTACATCGTTACATTCGTTATAACAAATGTGTAACATTCTTTTATATAGTTTGTTTAGAGATAGTCAAGGTAACGTCAACGAAACTTTTCAACATACTCCTCCATCGACAATTATACTTTTTTTATATTAACAAAAGGCCTTAAGGTGTTTTCGTACGTTTCATTGACACGGGTGCAAATTAAGTTTAGTAAAGTACTTGAAAGCTTAGATGGTAGGTAGGAATTAACGCCACATTGACAGCAATACCATTATAGATAAAACTAGAAACATGTAAAACATTACTAAGACAATTATAGTAGTGACTTACCAGGGATTCTAATTCAGAGAAACTCGTAAAATTGGTATAGCTTGCAATTAACTGCATCATGGGGGTAGGTTTCGGAGCATCAACTTCNTAAAACATTACTAAGACAATTATAGTAGTGACTTCCCCGGGATTCTAATTCAGAGAAACTCGTAAAATTGGTATAGCTTGCAATTAACTGCATCATGGGGGTAGGTTTCGGAGCATCAACTTCGGGTCTAATAATTCTAAAGTTTTGAATTATACGGTTCACTAACCTGAAATACATACTCAGCCAACATTTTGAAAATAAGCGTTTGAGCCACTAAGCATAAGTTTACATGGCCTAGGATAACGCCACTAGTGTGAAAAACTTGATGGAAATCGGTTGATTGATTTCCGAGATATGGCATTAAATCCTTATTTTCTTAAATGGGGCTATCTTACAAAATTTCTTAAAAAGAGGCTCAGTGCACGATGTTTGTAATAGATAGTGTGAGCATAAAAAGACTGATTGAAATTGTTAACTTGTTAAATAGATATGTCAAACATAAGAAATTATTTATATGGCCGTCTTTTTTAAAATCATTGCCCGACCCATTTAAATCACGTAACAATACTTGGCATTCTGTAGGTGTGCAAAATTGTGTGGAAATTAGTCGAATTATTCTGCAAATATGTCAAAAGATTCCGTTTACTCACCTGACTCTACTTTGCAAAAAAGTCCAACAAAGTAGGGTCTATGTATTCATATCGGTTTATTGGTCCTCGAGATATGGCACAAAACCTCCATTGATCATGTGACAATATTCATAAATGAAGGGCAAAAAGTTAACATATTAGCACATTCGATTATTTTCATTGATAAAATATACAAAGATATATTCAAATCTGTCTACATAGATTCTTAGATATAGCACACTATGGTATAATGTTTGTATAGGCGCCATTCATAAAATAAGAGATTTTCATTCTTAAAATTTCTAAATTAATATAGCTTACCACNTCTACATAGATTCTTAGATATAGCACACTATGGTATAATGTTTGTATAGGCGCCATTCATAAAATAAGAGATTTTCATTCTTAAAATTTCTAAATTAATATAGCTTACCACAGTACCACTTCTTGGTCAAATTTGAATGAAATCGGTTGATTTTTCCCGAGATAAGGCGTTAACACTGTATTATTTCATGTGGGGCTATGTTACATAATGGTAGAGAAATTAATCTTTACATAGACAATTTTTATGGATACAACTGATAATGCCATCATACAAATATAAGTTGATATTTGTTTTGTAGATTCGGATATATAAAATTCGGACCTAAAATATCTATATAGCCGCCATTTTTAAAATAAGTGTGTTACATACCTAAAACATATCAGTTAACATTACCAATCGCAATACTACTTGTTTGCCAAATTTAGTATGAATCGGAAAATCGTNACCTAAAACATATCAGTTAACATTACCAATCGCAATACTACTTGTTTGCCAAATTTAGTATGAATCGGAAAATCGTTTCCCGAGTTGATATAAAAACTTTGTTTATTCGTGTGGCACTATCTTACAAAACGGAGAACAAAAGAGACTCCGTATAAAAACATTTGATGTCTGTTATATATACTCCCAGCATACAAAGTAAAGTTGGAATTGATTCAATATATTAGAAAATTTAGCATACTATGCTTAAATATCTATATGGCCGCCATTTTGAAATAAGTGTATGACATACTTGAAACATATCTTTACACATCAACTGCGGCAGTACTACTTGATTGCCAAATTTGGTAGGTACCTGTCAATTGTTTTACGAGAAACTACACAAAAACTTGATTAATTCATGTAATGTTATCTTACAAAATGGCGGAGAAGTTTTTTGGTTTATTTGATGCTTGTAATAGATACTGTCAGCCTACAAAATAAGGTTGAAATTGGTTTAATGGTACTGTAATNTTGGTTTATTTGATGCTTGTAATAGATACTGTCAGCCTACAAAATAAGGTTGAAATTGGTTTAATGGTACTGTAATTATACCATATAAACATAAAATATTAATATGGCAGCCATTTTGAAAAGACGTTCCTAATAAAGAAAGAGCCTGACCCGTTCTAAAACTTAAAAGTCAGGTGTATTTACTTAGTACTTTATGTGTAACGAGTTTGGTGAAATTCGGTTTACACATTCAAAAATTTAAGGGGTTGTGGGANCCAAACAAAATGTTGCATAAAACGAAGCCATCTGGTGGCGAAACGGAGTTCGCCGGGTTTGCTAGTTATACCATATAAACATAAAATATTAATATGGCAGCCATTTTGAAAAGACGTTCCTAATAAAGTAAGAGCCTGACCCGTTCTAAAACTTAAAAGTCAGGTGTCTTTACTTAGTACTTTATGTGTAACGAGTTTGGTGAAATTCGGTTTACACATTCAAAAATTTAAGGGGTTGTGGGACATACGCACTCTCAGCGCCCCCCCCCCAACCACCCCACACACACACACACAGACCGGAAAGTAATCTCATACGTCTTTCTTTCCTTTGGAATGTAGGCTAAAATTCTTCCTTATGCTGAAACTACATAAACCTTTGTTTACTACAGAATATGACGAATTTCTGGTTTTTTTCATTATATTTTACAGGATTAGATACCTAACTAATATAGATAATATTACGAGAACGTGCTATTCTATGTTAATGGCATAGGTTGACGTGCAACTTTTTCTATGTTTGCTGCCATCAAAATGAATTTATAGTTTTTTTTTCTCGAAGTGTCTACTTAGCTATAATACAGACACTGCAAGACTGTACTCAAAACTTACTTGTACTTGCAGTTGCCGGAATGTAACCCAATACAAAACAACAAATAATTACTTCAACGGAACACACAGGTTGGTGGTTCTTGACCTGGTATGACGTTTCCTCTGCCAGTCTCACATGACTCGCCACTCATTCTACTTTTATGCTGTGCTGCTTCGTTTTAAATACATCCCGTCCTTACGTCTATCATCAATAGTAGCATTTGTTCTCGAATAATCATCTAATTCACCATCCACCATCACGACACTATGCCAACATAAACACACACTCCCACCAATAGTTAAAATAAAATTAATGGTTATTTGTAATGGCAGGGTATCTCGTAACTCCTTTAACATTTCCACAATTACTAGACATTGTCACTATACCAGAGAGATCCTGTGACTGCAACCACAGCATTAATTGAGATAGGGAAATAGCTCTTTATTGTCTGCATTGGTGTTATTATTTTCCTCATTCAGATAGTAATATCTAAATTTTTTCATATGTGTCAATTTTTGATTCTTTACATTTTCCTGAAACGTAGCCACCATGTTAACGTGATATCGGAACCTTTTCAATTTGGTCACTGTGGAGTGAGGAATGTAAATTCAGTATNGACTGCAACCACAGCATTAATTGAGATAGGGAAATAGCTCTTTATTGTCTGCATTGGTGTTATTATTTACCTCATTAAGATAGTAATATCTAAATTTTTTCATATGTGTCAATTTTTGATCCTTTGCATTTTCCTGAAATGTAGCCACCATGTTAACGTGATATCGGAACCTTTTCAATTTGGTCACTGTGGAGTGAGGAATGTAAATTCAGTATCNGTAGCCACCATGTTAACGTGATATCGGAACCTTTTCAATTTGGTCACTGTGGAGTGAGGAATGTAAATTCAGTATCAGTATGAGTAGTCTAGGTATCGCTACAAGTTTAGTATGGCATAGTCCTACCTACGTACAAGATGCGTGTAAACTTATTTTTACACAAAATGTAAAATACTCTCTTGGAGAATGTTTCAGAAGTTTGAAAGGTAACAAACTCTAGCAAACCATTTTAACACTAAATCTTGTTGAATGCGTTGCAAGCAGCCAGCTGCTGTTTTGTAAAATAAGTAAATGTAACTAGCTGCTCGTGTTATTCAAACTATATTTGGTAATATTTTATGTATGTTTATGTGCGTGTTTTCAGCTGAGATTTTCCAGAATTCAATATACGGTTCATAACTGAAATCATTAAATTCTTCCAATTTTGGGAGGATATTACAAAGATGACCCAACAATTTTGCATTGTTCATTTATGAAATTATGTTTTCTTCGTAGAGCTTGGACGTTTCCACCCAAATAATTATTTTTCGCGTTTGTACAGTGTTCAATAATTTAATGTTATTTGTTTTATCATTTAGTTACACATTTGAAACTTCACCAAAATATTTGGCGTCATTGATTTGATCTCCTGAATAGTTCATCATAAATTCTATGCTCTATTGTAAACTGTCTTGTTCATTTGCCAAATTAAGGTGGCCGCCTGGTTGAAGGAATTTTGCACGTCTGAGGCCTAAAAACGCGGTAGCGCTAGGGGCGACCTAGACATGCGCATCACCTCTCTCGTCGCCTCTACGCGCAAAGCACTAAACTGGCGTGCCGTCTTACCGTCGATAACGAGCTTCTATGAGACTCGGAGGAGACCCGACCATTTTATGACGTAATAATAAAAACAAAGGTTTGTTGCACGTCCCTGTTATTTTTTTAATGTTTTGTACCGGACTGTTCGTACTTAAAAACGTCCGTTTGAGCCATTTTCACTATCACAAAAACTTACTTTATAGAGAAATGGAGGAACGTATACAGACGCGTAACGTTTCTTAAATGCTATTTATAAGAAGACCTCACTGAGACACGTTGGACAGTTTTTATAATAAAACGTCTGCTGAAGCTGTGCACATCGTTCGGCGGCACACCCAGGCGGCACACCCAGGTGGCACACCCAGGTGGCACACCCAGGTGGCACACCCAGCCGGCACACCCAGGCGGCACACCCAGGTGGTACACCCAGGCGGCACACCCAGGCGGCACACCCAGGCGGCACACCCAGGTGGTACACCCAGGCGGCCACCTTAAGCCTCGTCTCGTCCAGAACAGCCACTTCACAAAATGTGATATTCGCGGGCTTAAATAAATAATGAACAAATATATTAAAATAAAACTAAATATAAAAATATTTCACATTAGTTAACATTTACCCATCTAATTTTATGATTTTCGAATGAAACGTCAGGGATAAAAAAATTAACAAAGTTGTAGCCTATCTCTATGGCAGTTTCAGGTTCAACTCTTCCAACAAATATTTCATGCTTCTAACATAAAAACGTGTCGACCTTCAATCTCCATAACTAAGTAATTAAATGCTGCAGCCTGGAAATGAACAAAGTAATACACCCCTTCAGAAAATTGATTCGTTTAAAGCAGTGGTACTCAGACTTTTGTTTAGGGGGCCATATTAAGAAAAACTAACACCACCGCGGGTCGCACTTACGACAATTGACATAATAATATTTGTGAACATAAAGTAGGTAGGTAATTCTATGACATTTAAAATTCAGAGTGTGCACGGGCATAGGTCAGTCGTTAGCTCGCTACGTTCGCCGTTATATCCCGCAACAGACATAACCTCTCAGTCAGTTTGAAACTCATATCGACGTGGTATTGATGCTGTGAATTATGGCAGGAGTATCTTCAAAACAAAAAANCTCAGTCAGTTTGAAACTCATATCGACGTGGTATTGATGCTGTGAATTATGGCAGGAGTATCTTCAAAACAAAAAAGAAGATTGGCAGATGAAAATTTTTAACGAAAAAAGGGAAGAAAAAGGATATGTAGAATTTCGGAGATTATTGCCCGATACATACAAAACAGTTCTAAGTTGTGCATTATTCATTTTAACAATGTTCCCTTCCACATATCTTTGCGAAGCGTCTTATTGCAAAATGAAGTACATCAAGAATATGTACAGAAGTCGCCTTACTGATAAACAACTCGACGATATTGTGAGAATTGCATGCAACACAAGGGAGCCGGATTATAATAAAATAATGAAAAATATCGTCTAGNACGATATTGTGAGAATTGCATGCAACACAAGGGAGCCGGATTATAATAAAATAATGAAAAATATCGTCTAGTTTCAGCAGTGACTTTAACTTTTAATAAATTCGTATTATGTACTGCTTTTCTATTTTTGTAACAGACACCCTAAAAATAAGAATTTGGTAACTTGTATCTACTGAAGCCTCCGAAAACAGCGCGGGCCACAAAGAATGGGCCCGCGGGCCGCAGTTTGAGTACCCCTGGTTTCAAGTCCTCGTAAATGCAGGGCTAATATATTTTCGTTCAAAATATGACTTCAAGTTGTAAACAAGCTGAACACAGTTTCAACTCTCCTGGCAAACACGAAAGCGATCTGGTTTCACTAAAACAAGAAGCGTTCCATCTTGTCTTCTTCAAAATCACAAAACTCTCGCAGTGCGGTTTCACGAACTCTATACAGAAAACACAAAAGTATGTATACAATATACATAAAAGTATGAATACATTTTCTGCAGCACACGTGTAATGACAATTGTAAAGCCACCAGTGCAGCGCGTGTGGTATTGTGTACGATGGGAGCAGCACATTCAACACCTACAGTCGGCTTGTTAGAATATTCTCAAACAGTTCTGTGTCCATTATTTGTACTACGTCTAGACGTACAAGCACAATTTTAACTTCGAAACTATATCCTGCAAAAAATAATAAAATTGAAAATTGACTTTTAATGTCAACTACCTTCCGTGTACGAAGTATGGAGTAGAGATAATAGCAGCTGTTTGCCTTTGTTGTTCTATAAACTTGGCAACTACTGCATACTCTCCGCTTTGGGATTGAAGTAATGAAGTAATAGAGAGGTTTCGTAGACTTGTGATGTGAAGAACCGGTGAAAATGGAAGCAGAAGGTTCTCTCCTTAAGTCATTTTCCAGTTCTGAGAGTACAAATGTCCTGAAAACATTTGTCGCAGAATTTTTAGCCTGTATGGCTTCCTTTTATCATATTGCCAATATTAAGTATTCAAATGTTCAATATCATCTAATAAGAAAACCGCCCAGTGAATATTGTACATAAATATATGTATGTGCGTACTTAATACAATAATTTGAATTTTTGTAAATCACAAGCATTCAACAGGCACAGATAGTGTTTACCATACGTTGTCTCTGAACTGCACCAAACACAACTAGTTCCAGGAAAGTGTTAAGATGCCAATTTGCGCCACTATGCCTTCCAGAGCACGAGCGATAGCTAACGTGCAGGACCGCCTGCATTATCCTGCTATATATTAGTGAGGTAGATAAGTGCTAGGACTATTACATTACTCACAAGAAGCAGATAAATAAGGGTGGTCCTGCGCATGCGTTATCTTTCGCGCTACCGGAAGCAGAGGGGTGCAAATTTACACATAACTAGTTTTCTGGTAGAATTTATTTACTTAACTCAAGCATACGTACAAATATACGGACGTAATATCTGCAAAATATACCAATGAAATAAAAGGAAAGGAAATTCACATCTCCCAATGTAAGTAGTATTTACGAGTAATAGCCGATAATACGACACGGTAGATATAATACTTAATTTATTTGTTATTGCCGCTATAAAAACACGCAAAACAAGTCTGCATGTTATTACGATGCGTTAGGTACTGCAAAAAGAGAAATTGTTCAGTTTATTGCTACTAACATTATAGTACAAACATTTGGATCATATTAACATAAAAGTTAACCTTGTCAAATGCTAATCGTCAAGATGATAAAACCGTGTCTTGCCCGCTTCGGTTTATCTACGTGCACATGGACATTTGAGAGTATAGTACACTTTTGCACGATCCTTGATGTGCAATCAGTGAACCTGTTCAACTCTTTATGTTACCCATTAGGGGTATCATTCTGTGGCAGTTCATTTATATTCTTTTGAACCGAATGTCTTACCTCAGACATGGTAGGCTGCCGTGGTATTGTCCTATCATTGATGCTTTGTTGTTGTGAATTTGTTCATTATTATGATTTTTCACAATCAGTTATGAAAAAGATCAACAGAGAAGTATCATACAGTCCATGCAGTTATCAGAGTTATATTTTTTAATGGAAGTACAAAGCGCTTGTAGTTCCGCATCAATTTCAAATTTTCTTTTAACTTCCCGGCATTTTTTTCCGCGTGTATTGTGTAGTACGTAAACAAACAGATAATCACGTCACAGATGAAGTAGGTAGAAGTAGGAAAACAGAAGACATATGTTCACACACTTCGCCCTGCTTGCTCTATGGTTTCAACTCACTAAGCAAAACTTTACGGAATGATTATGTGTAGTTCTTCAGTTATTTGAATTTTCAAAAAGACAAATTTCTGGCTAAACAAACAATTGATTCAGTTTTACTTGTGAAAAAGCAGGATATTTTAGAGGACGCTTAGCGAAACGACATTCTATACTCGCAGTCACGCTGCCTGTCAAACCTGCATACACAGAGTTTTAACTAGGAATCAATGTTTAAGAAATGCCTTCTCAATGCATTCATTTTAAAGCAAACTTTTAAACAAAAAATGTATTAAAAAAATGTTTTCTTAGAAAATACTGCCAAGTCAAAAAATTAAAATAATATTTATTTGTTTAATTATGTTTTGTGCAATGTAAATTCTAATATACAATTTATAAAAAAATTAATGTTAGCAAAATTGCATACCGTCAGTATTCCTTAAGNTTCTAATATACAATTTATAAAAAAATTAATGTTAGCAAAATTG
The DNA here is from genome assembly GCA_002778355.1 of Clitarchus hookeri. Classification (NCBI taxonomy): domain Eukaryota; kingdom Metazoa; phylum Arthropoda; class Insecta; order Phasmatodea; family Phasmatidae; genus Clitarchus; species Clitarchus hookeri. The sequence goes on along the minus strand of NQII01008649.1, from coordinate 12,957 downwards.
CATACCGTCAGTATTCCTTAAGAAAAGTCACATAGAATATTTTTTTCTGGAAACAGATAAATTAAAAATTTAATGTATTGAGAAGGAATTTCTTTCACATTGATTCCCTTTTTAAACTCTGTGGAGGCAGGCTTGGTTGGCAGCACCGTAGAGCGCGCATGCCATCAGCGCAGTAAACACCATTCTTCGTGTTGCAACACTGAACTGCTTTTCTTTTTATACAACTGTAAAAACTACATAGCTTGCACCTAGGCTAGCACACTGCTTACGTGAATAGAGCTATAAACATTATTTAGCGAAAATGGGATACAGTGGAGTTACAGTAAAACTTATATATTAAATCATGGGACTGTTCAAAACAGTAACTAAATGTAAAGAAGTGTTAGCGTTTATGTCTGTGTTTGAAAATGTGGTTGTGACAATTATTTGGGTGATTCGCAGGCGNTAGCACACTGCTTACGTGAATAGAGCTATAAACATTATTTAGCGAAAATGGGATACAGTGGAGTTACAGTAAAACTTATATATTAAATCATGGGACTGTTCAAAACAGTAACTAAATGTAAAGAAGTGTTAGCGTTTATGTCTGTGTTTGAAAATGTGGTTGTGACAATTATTTGGGTGATTCGCAGGCGTCTGTTTACGACTTGCACGAGGACGGAAGTGAGCTTACCTGTAGTAATCAGAGACAAGAGTTGTGCAAATAACTTTATTCATACGGAACATGTATGATAGAGCTTGCTAAAAAAATGGATTTGAGTACACCTCTGGAAATTAATGTAAATGGAAGTTCAATCCTTCAAATCCCGACATTTGAAGGTCTTTTAATTGTTTGTAGTCGCTTCGAAAACTTGTAAATACTATTGTTTTAAATATTTTAAATATTACTAACATTACTTTGACTGAAATATTATAATGGATATTGTTATTTTACCTTGTACTGTATTTATTTCAGCAAGTACAGAATATTTCACTTAAATATACGCACCTTTAGAAATCGCGCGAATGAGAATGTAGTGAGAACCGTGGTAGATGAATGTAAACATGCGGAGTGGGCATAGGCAGGGTGCTGGTGAAGACGCCCCGACACAGTAGAGGGACGAAAGCAACGTAGATGAGCCCTTCTCAACAAACGAAAGCAATACGTGTCTTCAGTGGCGTGTACTTCACATTAGCCATTCCTGCACTCTGCAATGTAGTAGGGACACTTGTCCAATGGAAGTGTATATGATAAAAAAGTTACTCACAGAGTTGGTTTATTTTGTACATGCTTTCATGGAAAGTGGATCGTGATGTGAATGTACTGATGGTAAGCGAAGAATTCATTTTTATGACTGAAACTCGAAGTGATCGGGGGTCGATATAGCTTTCCAAATATATCTTAAACGCAACGTAACAGAGATTAATTTTTCGTTTTCTGTGTATTTTCAATGTGCAGAGAAAACAGCAATGGCAGTTACTCATTGGCAGTTGGTCATGGGCAGTTACGCATAGGAAGTTACTCATTGGCAGTTACTCATTGGCATGTTTCGTAATGTATGGTGGCAGTAAAAGCGCAGTTGTGTTAACGACTCATATTTATCGACGGAACACAAAAAAAAAAACTACATTATTACAGTTTACAGCAACATTTTAAATTTTAAATTTCAATGAAAATAAATAAAATAAAGAAATTCTTCACATTCGTTTCAACACTAAACAAGAAAAGTACTAATAATCCACGAAAGGAACTGGGAAATTTGTAAAACTTGGTTTTTATTTTTATGGGAGTTTTTCAAGTTAACATGAAGAAATAGATCATGCCTACGTTTATCAAAGAGTTCGTTATTTATTTTAACACATCGTCGAATAGTCAAGTACCAATTAAAACTAATATTTACAAAACAATTTTTTTTTTTCCAAAAATTTTTTATGTTCAAATTATTAAGAAACACATTTTGAATCTACTACATTAATATTTTTAAACAATATTGCGCAATTATTAATTTAAATACGACGTATATTATATAAGTGACTGATGTTATTAAGGCGGTAAGATAACTCCTATTGTTTCGTCAATAATTGTTCATCAAAAAACAATGTTACAAAATATGTTTCATTAAAAACCATTTATTCTTTGCCTAATGTACAACGAATTTAATCTGAGTAGGATATTGAACTTAAAATACCTAAATTGTGCAATTAAACAATAAAGAGNGCGCAATTATTAATTTAAATACGACGTATATTATATAAGTGACTGATGTTATTAAGGCGGTAAGATAACTCCTATTTTTTCGTCAATAATTGTTCATCAAAAAACAATGTTACAAAATATGTTTCATTAAAAACCATTTATTCTTTGCATAATGTACAACGAATTTAATCTGAGTAGGATATTGAACTTAAAATACCTAAATTGTGCAATTAAACAATAAAGAGNATAATGTACAACGAATTTAATCTGAGTAGGATATTGAACTTAAAATACCTAAATTGTGCAATTAAACAATAAAGAGAAATCACAGAAATGATACTTTGTAATGACTGTTTTTCTCGACTGTAGTTTTTGTCAAATAATACACTAGCGACCCGGCCCGGCTTCGCCCGGGTACAAATGAGTTTTACAGTGACACACTAATAAATAAATTGGGAAAAGGCAGTTCATTTATTTGAAAAGAGAATTATAAGATTAAGCTTTGAGAGCCTAGGTTTATAACTGATTACAACCACCCAAAGAGAAGGAAATTAATTTTACTTGACAGCCAAGAAGTAGGGTAATGTTTTTGGAGTGAATCTGTGTAACTATCGCGTAGTTACCACATTTCCACTTCCCAGCGTCGATGTATGAAAACCAAAACGTGAGTTTAATCAAGTTGAAGCTTTAGAAAAAAGTTTGTTTAGGAACTACATTTTGCGCTTGGCTGAGGGATCTTAATCGATCACCGAAGNGTTGAAGCTTTAGAAAAAAGTTTGTTTAGGAACTACATTTTGCGCTTGGCTGAGGGATCTTAATCGATCACCGAAGTTAAGCAACGTTCCCAGCGGAACATATTTGGATGGGTGACCGTTTAGTGGCATGACATCTAAGCGCTTCCGGGCTTCGGAGGGCACGTTAAATATTCAGCCCTGTTGTTATCGATTCAAAGTGGTCGTTAAGCCATTTCAGAGGTCCTTGGGCAACGTAATAAACTCTGACACCAGAGGAAAAAAATATTTCGGTCACGTTCGTAGCAGTTGCAGAAATATGTTTTGTTTTTATTCCACAGGAATCGTACATTTTTCTGGGATAAAAAGTACCCAATGTCCTATTCCAGGACCTAAAGTACNTGTTTTTATTCCACAGGAATCGTACATTTTTCTGGGATAAAAAGTACCCAATGTCCTATTCCAGGACCTAAAGTACTTACGTACCAAATTTCATCAAAATACGTTCAACTGTTCGGTCACGTTCCCAGCCTTTGCAGAATTATGTTTTGATGTTATTCCACAGGAANTCATCAAAATACGTTCAACTGTTCGGTCACGTTCCCAGCCTTTGCAGAATTATGTTTTGATGTTATTCCACAGGAACCGTACCATTTTCCGGGATAAAAAGAAAATTATGCCCTATTCGAGGATATAAAGTACCTACAGACCAATATTCAACAAAATCCGTTTAGCCATTATGGAGCTTTATTCAATAAATTTGTCTATATAAAGAAAATTCACACAAAAAATATATATAATTTTCAACGAATTTCGTAATTTTAGTGGTGTTTAAATTATTTTTTTCATCTTTGAATATCCNAAAAAATATATATAATTTTCAACGAATTTCGTAATTTTAGTGGTGTTTAAATTATTTTTTTCATCTTTGAATATCCTATGTAAAGTAAACGTTATTAACTGTAAAACTTAATAACACCTATCGATGACTATTTTCAAAAGTGATATAAGAATTTATAATAAACAGGTACAAAATTACAAAAATAAGAGCAGTTTTANTCGATGACTATTTTCAAAAGTGATATAAGAATTTATAATAAACAGGTACAAAATTACAAAAATAAGAGCAGTTTTATCATAACTCATAACTATCAAGGCGACAATCTTCACAGAATAGTTTTTTCTCTTTTATACATTTTCAGACAAAATTATGTCTTTACATCTTCATAAACTATTTTGATGTCAAAAAAAGTCAATTATCATAAATATGTCAACATCTAACGATATTTTCTTACTTTACTATTTAAAACATATTATATATCATCTAAGAATTAAAACTTAAAAATTGTCATGTACATATCAGNTTTCTTACTTTACTATTTAAAACATATTATATATCATCTAAGAATTAAAACTTAAAAATTGTCATGTACATATCAGTATGACTAATACGCTGCATTACTTACAACTAGTTGTATATATATTATTATACACTATATAAACTTCACATAAAAGTATGTATGTAATAATTATATATTAATAGATCAATTTTCACAGCACGCCATTCTACAATTTTCTTTGGCAACTATAAATACTCACAGTCAAAAATAAGTGTAATAGAGTAGTTTATCAATTGTTCAATGATAAATAGGATTTCTCAAATTTTTCCGAATNACAGTCAAAAATAAGTGTAATAGAGTAGTTTATCAATTGTTCAATGATAAATAGGATTTCTCAAATTTTTCCGAATTTTGAATTGCACTTTTAGTATGCTATGATACATTGTTATCTTTAATACATAATGTAATACATACATATATGATATATATTTTTCGTAGAACATTAAACAGCAAGGAAAGAAACAACAAAAGCACAAAAACATTCTGGGGAATAACGAAATATTAGGTAACACAATTTGTGTTTTTATCAACAGTGCACTTCTTACTTTAACTGCGTCTGTATGGAAGACAGTCTCTCACAATATCATACAATCGACATCATTAAGCTCAGTCATGATATGTGTTTTTATCAACAGGGCACTTCTTACTTTAACTGCGTCTGTATGGAAGACAGTCTCTCACAATATCATACAATCGACATCATTAAGCTCAGTCATGATTTCATCTTATGTGCTCATAAAACAAAAACTGTCTTCCAACAGTATATTCGAAAAAGTCTGTCAGGGAAAAACAATAAAATAGTCTCACCACATCGAGTCGAATATTGACAAAATAAGGTTTAACTGACGGAAAAGAAAAATTTAATAATTGAAAACAAAATACAGTCGTTCGCATTAACTTTGTAGTTAATTAAGTGTGCAGCATTTTACAATCAACAAATTTGTATATTTAGTTGGAATGGGAGAATTTCTGCAATGCTTTTCATTTAGAAGCCGTTAAGATTATTTGATTCGATGCCCAGGCAAATAGAACGCTTTGTACTGACCATGGCTGGCCACACACCATATCATCTCATTCTTTCCAGCTGTGTGAAATGTTCCAATTATAAAATTCAATCTCGAACATTTTTCTCATAGTAACATAATATGAAATCCAAAAGCCTTCCTGCCTTCCTGCCTGCCTGCCTTCCTGCCTGCCTGCCTTCCTGCCTGCCTGCCTGCCTGCCTGGCTGCCTGCCTGCCTGGCTGCCTGCCTGGCTGGCGTCCTGGCTGCCTGCCTGCCTGCCTGCCTTCCTGCCTGCCT